>VUQH01010157.1:6574-18985 GCA_015106775.1 Etroplus canarensis
GAAAACACAATTCCCCCCCCCCCCCCCCCCCCGGTCCTTTAAACACTAAATAGTTAATAAAGTAACTAACTTTTACGCAGAGTACATTTTAAGCTACCTTCTACTTTTACATGAGTAGATTCTTCAGTTTTCGTTGCTCTCCTTTCTCTCTTCTCTCTCCCCTCACCCTCAACCGGTTGAGGCAGCTGGCTGCCCCTCCCTGAGCCTGGCTCTGCTGGAGGTCTCTTCCTGTTAAAAGGGAGTTCTTCCTTCCCACAGTTGCCAGGTGCTCGCTCAGAGGGGATCGTCTGATTGCTGGGGTTTTCTCTCTAATACTGTAGGGTCTTTACCTTACAGTGTAAAGCGCCTTGAGGTGACTTTTGTTGTGAATTGGCGCTATATAAATAAAACTGAACTGAAGAGAACTTGCATATAAGTAAAACTTCTTCAAACTAACTGTATTTTTACATGAGTACAATACTTTTGTACGTGCTCCGCCTCTGTGGTATACTCACATTGGTGACAGACAGGCTTAAGATGCTTTTAATTTGAAATCCAAAACTTCAAAGGCGCTTTCTCAGGCCAGATCATTTTCCTCCACAGACGTTTCGGGACTTTCGTCCTGGCACGTGTGAGTTTTCATGTGAATTTTCAGCTTTGACGGGTCTTTAAAGCGCTTCTCACAGTTGTGGCAGGGGTAGGGCTTCTCACCTGTGTGGGACCTCATGTGGTACAGCAGGTGAATGTTTTGAATGAACCCTTTTCCGCATGAGTTACAAATGTACGGCTTCTCGCCCGTGTGGATCATCACGTGCTTTTTCAGCGCCGTCAGCTCGGTAAATCTTTTCCCACAGGTGTTGCACAGGTACGGCCTCTCACCGGTGTGGGTTCTTATGTGGATCATCAAGCCCTTTCTGGAGCTGAGACTTTTCCCGCAGGTCGGGCAGGAGTAAAGTTTCTCGCCCGTGTGGATGATCATATGGTTTTTGAGTGCCGATAAGTCGGTGAATCTTTTCCCACACGTGTTGCAGAGGCACGGCTTCTCCCCCGTGTGGGTTCTCATGTGGACGTTCAAATTGCTCGGCTGACTGAACGTTTTCCCGCACATCTTGCAGGAATACGGCCGCTCGCCTATGTGCGTATTCATGTGCACTTTGAGGTTGTAACTGCTGTTGAAATTTTTCCCGCACGCTTCGCAGGAATACGGCTTCTCGCCCGTGTGAATTCGCATGTGGACCAACAAACTGTAACTGCACGTGAAATTTTTCCCGCACATTTCACAGGAATATGGCTTCTCGCCGGTGTGCGTTCGCATGTGTACGGTCAGATTACTGCTCTGGTTGAAACCTTTCCCGCACGTTTGGCAGGAGTATGGCCTCTCACCGGTGTGGATTCTGTGGTGTCTCTCCAATTGAGACTTATGTTTAAAAGCCTTTCCACAGAAGGCACATTTTACAGAACTTTCACCTGTGGCAGTGTTACACAGGCTCTCTGACATGGAAGAGTGACCTCGGTTTCTATGATGTCTCTTCTTTTGCTTCTGCTTTGCATTTCTAGATGTTTCTGAGTCCATGTCCTGGCCTCCTTCCTGATCAGCTACAGGAGAGCTGTGAGGGAGGAGCTGGTCATTGTCTGTTTCTGCCTCACTGAGATCACTATCCCCATAACTAACAGTCACCATATAGATATCGCTCTCCTCCTTCAGTCCCAGCTGCTGTCTCTCCTGATTGATGCAGAGTTCCTCCTGTTCCTCTTTAATCTGCGGAGGCTCTCGGTCCTCCTGGTCCAGACTGGAGTTCCTCTCCTGGTTACGGGGCTGCTGGTGTGTGAGAACTTCCTCCTTGCTAAAAACCTGTTGCTGTGGCAGGTCTGTAGGGAGACAAAAAGGGTTACTAGTGTGATTATAGGAGCACTAACATCTGAGTAAAGATATGCAGTATTTTCTATATTCTGATTTTGATGAGAGATCCCGTGAGCGAGTGAATCTGTAGAGTGCCAATGTCATGAATTATAATGGATGCACCAGTGTAAGAAACTCCTGCAAGTAGGCAAATGATCTGTAGTGAGAGTAGGGAGGAGGTGGAAGAGAGCCTGGCGCGGTGGAGGTATGCGCTGGAGAGAAGAGGAATAAAGGCCAGCAAGACAGAGTACATGTGCATGAATGAGAGGGAGGCAGGTGGAATGGTGAAGATGCAAGGAGTAGAGGTGGTGAAGGTAGATGAGTTTAAATACCCAGGATCAACCATCAAAAGCAACAGAAAGTGCACAACAGTGGTGAAGAAGAGAGTGCAGGCAGAGCGGAGTGGGTGGAGACGAGTGTCAGGGGCGCTTTGTGACAGAAGGATAGCAGTAAGAGTAAAAGGGAAGGTTTACAGGATGGCAGTGAGACCTGCTAAGATGTATGGTTTGGAGACGGTGGCGCTGACAAAAAAAGACGTGGAGGAGTGTGAAGATGCTCAGATTTTCACTGGGAGTGACCAGGATGGACAGGATTAGAAATGAGCACATCACACGGACAGCTCAGGCTGAGCTGGTTTGGACAAGTTCAGAGGAGGGATAGTGGATTTATTGGACCAAAGACGTTGAGGATGGAGCTGCCAGGCAGGAGAAAAAGAGGAAGACCACAGATAACCTTCTCTGTGGCCATGGATGCAGTGAAGGAGGACATGAAGAGGAGTGGAGGTACAGAAGAAGCTGCAGGGACAGGGTGAGATGGAGGCAGGTAATCCACTATGGTGACCCCTAACGGGAGCAGATGACCAGAGAAGATGCACCCCTGTGAAAAACACTTGCAGTTAGGTGAGGGAGTCTTTAAGCTCTGGAAGAGAGTAACTTGACTCTGATTTGTACTTCTGAGTTTTTTCTTTGCTTTTGGTCGCGCTAACAGTCCATTCATTTTTTCCCCCCACAAAATGAAACACAATAATGAACAGGTGTTAACTATGATTTATTTAAATTAATCCACAGCAGCCCTGTGATTAACCTGATTAAAAAGTTGAATCCTTTGACAGCCCTAAAAATAAATAAAATATTTTTATGTGATGCTTGGGTTTAAGAGTCTGTCCTGCTGTTATTTAAGATCTCATTAGTTTCTCCTCTTCCTGAGGGGTGTTTTTCAAAACGAGTTCATCACCGGGTTTTCTTTGCAGCTAGCTTGACAAACCTGAAAACGTCAGTTGGAGATAATGGGCAGTGCAACTTTCATTATCAACTTTCTTTCTCGACCCAGGCTTTCTTATTCAGGATCTGTGCGCGCTCGCATTAAAAGGTGGCATTTTACGCGTCATTCGCCTCTTCTTCTGCACGGAATGGATCAACCGAGCACCACCTGCTCCAACTGGAGACATTATCAGAGGAACGGATGACAAGAATTCAGTTTGCCACTGAATTCATGAGCATCAAGAGTGCATATTAACTCAGTTAGCTGCAAACAACACCTCACAGCAGGTTGAGACTGGTGACTCATTTTCTGCATCACCAGCTGAATGGATGCTGCGACAGTGTGACACACGGCGTGCGCTGCTGTAACTTTACAGCTGGGAGACATTTGGTGATATTAATGAGATACGACTGAATAGGCTGCATGTATAAAACCTTTTCCTACAGCTGTGAATAAAATAATCAGTGACAGTGCGGCGTTTCCACACGATTTTAAACTGAAGCTCTCAAAATAACCTGCTTCTAACCAGGTTATGTGTTGAGTGATTTAGCCAGCCTAAAAGAGACCCACCTTTGCGATACTGTAACTCTAACTTTAAGATTGATATAGCTCGCTAACCCATTAAGCTTGCTTCATAGAATGCTCCTCTGCACCTCCTCGCACACGGAGTGGAGCAGACATGGACGGGAGGATATTAGAGAAGGCTTTGATGGCAGGACAGTGCTTTCTTGCACTCTGCAAAGACTGTTTATGAGGTTTTAGAGGCATCACTCTGTATCACCTGTGTACAATCAGAGCATCGGAGGATGCAGGATTTGGAGCAAGTAGTGATTTGAAAATGGGTTTGTCTTACCCCGTGTATTGAGCACTTTTTTCAGAAATATTTGAAGGATAGATTAAGTTTTATCTCATTTTACCTGGCTGACACAGACCGTTCATCTATTCAACCAATGCATTTACTTTTAACTTATTAAGAAAATAGTTTTACACACCGATTCTGCGTAACGTTATTTCAGGTTTCCAGATGACGGCCGACACCCTGCGCCGATGATTCATGTTTCCCTCATGCTGTGTGGGAATTTTTCCCACAGAAAACGTGAACGTATGTCTCTCCGTCTTCGCTACAAGCTGCTCCTCCTCTTGATTGATGCAGCGTTCCTCCTGTTCCTCTTTAACCTGTGAAGGTTCTGGTTCTTCCTGGTCCAGGCCGAAGTTCCTCTCCTTGTGACAGAGCTGCTGGTCTGTGAGAACCACCTCCTCCTTCCAGGGGTGATGTTGTTGTGGGAGGTCTGGAGGGACAAAGAGACACAGGACCCAAGTTTAATAGACTAATCTAAAAAATGTGCAGCTGGATTTCAGCCCTTAACACCTAAAATATCTAAATGTATTTTAGTTTGGAAATTCCAGTGTTAAGGCAGCCAAAGCTCAATAAAAGAAACACAACATGGAAAAGCAATAAGGCAAAAATTACACAAAAGAAGGCACTCATTTTAAAGGAAAAACATCAAACAAAAATAATTTAAAGGAGCTCCATGAAAAAGAAATCTAAATAAAAGAGATTAAATGTAAAATGACGTATTCATGCATGTGACAAAAATTAGTGAGCAAATATTACAAATGTCATGGACAGCGTTGGGCCGCCTACACACTACACCTTTTAGACATCCCAATCTAAATCCACGGGCAGAAATATAGAGCTGGTCCCTCCTTTGCACTTACAACAGCTTCGACTCTTCTAGGAAGGCTTTCTACAAGAGTTTACAGTGTGTCTGTGGGAATGTTTGCAGAAAAGTGCTGTCAGACTTTGATCCACCATGTGATACCGTCTGCAAAGTGTCTGATTGGCAACAGCTTTATTTTCAGTATGACAATGATCCTACAAACAAACTGCCAATGCAGTTAAAGCCTACCTGGATAGAAAAACACACCGTGGGACACCATCAGTCATGGACTGGCCTCCCCGGAGCCTGGACCTCAACAATACTGAAGCAGCGTGGGAGCATCTTGGCAGAGAACAGAACAAAAGGCAGCCAGCATCCAAAGAAGAGCTTTGGAGTGTCCTCCAAGAAGCCTGGAGAACTATTCCTGAAGACGACTTAAAGAAATGAGAATAAAGCTTGCCTAAGAGAGCGCAGGCTGTGTTGTGGAATAAAAGGTGTTCTCACTAAATGAGTTTGAAGTTTGTACAAACCATGGGTCAATAAATCATTGCACTAGTTCTCATTTTCCTTGCAAAAAGTATAGAAATGAGAGGTGGCTCAAGACTTTTGTACAGTACTATGCACTATATAGATGAAGGTATTGGGCCACCAACACATCACACCTACAGGAGTAAATCCATTAAGTTGGTCCTTTGCAGCTGTACCAGCCTGCTCTGTTCTAGGCAGGCTTTCAGTGGGAGTTTTTGCCCATTCATCCAGAAGAGCATTTCTGAGGTCCCACGCTGATGTTGGATGAGAGGGCCTGACTCACAGTCTCTGTTCGAGTTCATCCCAGAGGTGTTGGACAGAGTTGAGATCAGCGCAGTCAGGCAGTTAAGACTGGTCCATCAGTAACTTTACGCCGTCTGTCACTTCCAGGCCGAGTTGCTGTGGGTCCTAAACGCTTCCACCTCGCCGTAATAGCGCTAACAGTTGATGGTGGAATATTTAGGAGGGAAGAAGTGTCTCAAACTCACTTGCTGCCTTCGCAGAATCCAATTCTTGAATTCAGTAAGCTCTTCAGACCAACTCGTTCTTCCATAAACGTTTGTAAAGGCAGACTGCATGGAATTTCTGTGATCAACTCATCTTGATCTTGATTTTCTGCACTGTAAAAATCCACAAAGCTAAAGTGATTAATCTGGGTGCAAGCTTATTACAGTGTAGATTTAACAGCTGGAAACTGCAGCAAAATAAGAAACAGATGTTTGCCGGAGACGGTAATTAATTTCCAAAGAAAATATGGAGTTTAGCTGCACATTCAAATCAGAAACGCAACAGCACAGAGAAAATCAGAGGTTTAGTTTTTCATTCGACCAACTTTTCAGAACTTAAACAGCAGTGTAATGGTTAAAAACATTCACCTTCCAAATTAAAGGTCTCTCGTTCAATTCCAGGTGAGGGTGATACAAGCCCCTCTCATCATGGAGGGTTGTGTCTGCCAAATTACCAGAGACCCCACGCTACAATATTATCACAATACTTAACTCACGATACAGTATTATTGCGGTTTTAAACATTTCGAGATATGCTGAGTATCGCAATAAAATATGCTGCAATATACAGTGATTTACCACCTTTTTTCCCAACTGTAAATTATGCAACCAAAGGTAAACTTTGTCAATATCTGTTTCATCTGATAAGACAAAGTCCTCAGTCTGCTTCTCTCACTTCATTTTTATTACTGCAAAATGAGATTGTTAAGCAGACAGACTGACCAACACTGTCATTAAAACCTGTCATTAATGGCACCAAAAACACCTGTGTCACAGTCTTGTCCAACTTAACTGAATGCAAACTTGAGGACTATTGTTCTATTACATGTATTCTGAACAGTGCAACTTGTACAACAAATGTTCTGCAGCCCCTTCAGCAACTGTAGAACCTGAAAATATACATATATTACTAGGTGGACTGAAAAACAACTGCTTTTACTATTCTAGTACTAAAATGTTCAGTTTGTAATTACAGCTTTTTTAATAGGATATTGATATCTGTTATGCCTATATCGCTGCAATATTACCATGCAAAACATCGCAATACGATACTGTAACGATTTTTTTTTTTTACCATCGCTAATATTAAGTGAAACTAAGGCTTCTAGATATGGATTTTTATATGAAAAGAAAAGCAATTTCTGATGCTATTGTGCAAATAATATGGACCTTATTAAAGTAAAATTCAATGTGGATCATTTTTTATTAAGGATTAATTACATTCTGGGGTGTGGGATGTGCATTTTTGTGTGGTCCAGGGACACGCCAAAAAATACCAAGAACCACAGCTTTAAATATACACTGCTAGTCTCCAGAATGGACAGGATTAGAAATGAGTACATCAGAGGGACAGCTCTGATGATCCTCTGTGGCGACCCCTAACGGGAGCAGCCAGAAGAAGAAGAAGCAGAAGAAGAAGAAGAAGAAGAGGAAGAAGAAGAGGTCTCTTTTTTTATGAACATGTGCAGTTTCTGCTTCACTTCTGCCTTGCAAAATATCAATAAGGCAGCCCGAAGTTCACAGGACTTTATTTTTACGCTGAGCAAAGCCTCACTGTGCACTCTTATCTGCCGACACAACGATCGTCATCAGCCCAGTGTCGCAGAGAAGCTAATTTTACACAAAGGAGAATACAATCTGCAAGTGTTACAACTGCAAACCCACAACTTTGCAGACTTGCCCACTCAGGACAATATTCATGATAGAGTGCAGATTACAAAAACCGCTGGCTGGCGTTTGCTTTTACTTCCTTCATCCTGCGTGCTGACTGGCTGCAGAGCCTCACTTGCACGCACATGGAATCAGAGCGGGCGGAGGTGGCTCTCTCTGCTCTCTCCTTCAGCAGTGGCATTACTCATCTGCTGCTAATTATACATATATACACCTAAAGCCCTCCTTTTTTCATTTACTAATATTAGTCCAGGGCTGAGCCTGAATCCGATGAACCACTGTGCATTCGGCTCACTGACTTCTTCCTCTTGTTTCTTTTTGCTGGGATTCCCCTCTCCCTTATTTGAGTTTGATCCTTGTAAGTAATTACTTTTGTGCAATTAAAGCTTGACTGATCTGCAGGAGCATAGTGGCATCTCATATGTTAGCTGCCTTTGAGCCATGGATGTAGAAAGACCTATGACTACATGCAGAAAACCGTCATCAGCCTGACGCGCTCCCATTTACCCCAAGCACACGCTAGCATGAAGACATCATTTGCAAACACTCACTTCAAATAGTACAACACAGAATATACACAGAAATTATACTTTTATGTCGCTCTTAATTCACAAAATGCTGTTTAAAAAGAATCAGTTTATATAACCGAAGAAGGAAGAAAATGTCACAGAAGCTGAAAACATGAAAAATTGATTTGCGCTTTTAAATATTAAGCTTGGGTGACTTTTAATCTATTTAAATGTGGTTTTTTCAGTCCTGTGAAAAACTAAGTACACCCCATGATTCAGTAGGAATTAAGACGGTAAGCAGCAGCCAGTTTGTCTGGATGTTAGGTGCTACAGGCTCCTCAGGAGTGGACAGCCCAGCAAATTCATCCCAAGGACAGACCACAAAACCCAAACGCTACATCTCAGTCTCTACAGGCCTCAGTTAAATGCTAAAGTTCCTGACAGGACACTTAAGAAAAGTTTGGACAAGTATGGACTGTTTTGGTAGGGCTTCTGTCTAAAACGACATGGCAGCATGGCTTAGGTTTGCAAAGCTGCACCTGAACAAATCACTAGACTTCTGGACAATGTCCTCTGGACAGATGAGACCAAAGTAAAGATGTTTGCTTATAAAGCACAGCATCATATTTGGAAAAAACAAACACAGCATATCAGCACAAACACCTCAAACTAACCGTCAAGCACGGCGGTGATTTGGGCTTGTTTTGTAGCCATGAGAACTGGACACCTTGCAGACACAGAGTCCACCATGAACTCCTCTCTATATTATTCTAGAGTAAAACGTGAGTCCACCTGTCTGACAGCTAATTGGGTACTGCAACACGAAAATGATCCCAAGCACAGCAGCAAATCTACAACAAAATGGCTGAAAAGGAAGCGAATCAAGGTGTTGCAATGGCCCAGTCAAAGCCCAGACCTCATCATGATTCAAAACGAATGTCTGCAAACCTCGATGAACTGAAGCAATGCTGTACAGAAGAGTGGGTCAGAATTCCTCCACAACACTGAGAGAGACTGACTGGGTCATACAGAAAAACATTACTTCACGTTAGTGCAGTTTGACGAGCTGCTGAAGTGCACTTTGCTCTTCACAGGACTTTTTTTGGCAGCAAAAAAGGACCAACACAATATGAGGCAAATATCCAAAAATGTTTTGCCTGTTAAAGACAGGAGGCGTCCCCTGTAGATTAGTGGTTTACACACTTGCCTTACGAGTAAAAGGTCCCGAGTTCAATTCCAGGTGAGGACACAAGCCCCTCTCACTGCGGAAACCTCTGCCAAATTACCAGTGCGGATCAATCCGCTGTGGAGAAGAATACTTTTTAAAGACAGGAGGCGGCGCCGGAGGTGGCAGAGTTGAAGATGTTGAGATGTTAGCTGGGAGCGACCAGGATGGACAGGATTAGAAATGTGTCCACCAGAGGGACAGCTCAGACTGAGACGGTTTGGAACATGCTGGACAAAGGGTGTTGAGGATGGAGCTGCCAGGCAGGAGGAGAGGAGGAAGACCACAGAGAAGGTTGATGGATGTAGTGAAGGACATGCAGAGGGTTGGGTAGCATAGTGGTTTCCCCGTTCGTCTTACAAGCGTAAAGGTCCCTGGTTTGATGCCAGGTGGGGGCACAAGCCTCTCTCGCAGTGGAGGACTGAGTCAGGAAGGGCATCCGGTATAAAAACTCTTCCAAATTACTAATGTGGATTACTGAGGGAGCATCTGAACGCTCCTTTCAGTCTTATTACTCTGAGTGTCCCTCTCTGCTGGGCAGCTGGATCATTCTGAATTTACATTCTTAATGTCTCATTTAAAAATCCTCCTGCTGGGACATGAAACCACTTCAGCTCTGAACGCTTCCCTCTTGTGTACCTGCGCCGGATGCCCTTCCTGACGCCGCCCTGCGTGGTTGAGAGGGGACTTGTGTCCCCGCCTGGAATCGAACCGGGGACCTGTGGCTTGTGGCCGTCCTGCAGTGAGCCGCCGACTTTTTCATTCAGACTCACCGGACCGGAGCAGCTCGGTCTCAGCCCCGCGGCTCGCCTCCGGCAGCCCGCGCTCATCCTCCGCGCCACCCGCCCGCTCCTCCTTAAACTCCCGCACACGCTCGGCGGGAAACATGTCCACGGCAACACCTCAGAGATTTCACCCGAGACGCCAAAACACGACCGTCTGAAGGCTTTTAGTCCTCATAGCTCAAAGCTAACGCTAGCCGCTACCGCTGTCTTTGTTTACTTCCGCCGGATGTGAGGCGGAGTCCTTTTTTTTTTTCAAAAAAACTTTATTGAACTAAAACCAGAAGACAAGCTGAAAAACAGAACAAATCAGCCTTCTTTTTTCATCTGCCCCCGTTAGGGGGCGCCAAAGGGGATCATCTGCCTCCATCTCACCATGCATCCTCTTCCCTCACACCTACCCTCTGTGCACACACGCACACACACACTAACTATGCACTATTGCTTCAAGGCACATAAACCATTTCAATCATTTCTAACATTATCAACAAGTGACAAATGTTTCTTATCAAATACTGTTTTTTAATATTCGTAACAATCACACGGACTTCCATAAAGCACCGACTTTTTAACTATTCAGACATCTTGAACCTATTTGTCATTCATTTTTAGATCAATATATAGATGACATTTTAGACTGGGCTGCACAAGCAAACAGTTCTGTGATGATCCACTTTGTTTTCTATGGTCCTCCAGGCCTTTGGCGTTGCTGACCTGGCCAGTGCGTTGCTTCTTTTCCCCAACACTTATCAGTCAGTTGTCCCATTACTTTTGAACCTCTGAAAACTGGGACTATGTATAAAAGCGACTGATTCTTGAATTAAAGCTGAAAGTGTGCACTTCTCTCACATCGTGACTGATTTAAAACCTACCATGGTGGTGTGCAGAGGGCAAAAAAACTACAAAAATTTGTGTGAAATGTCCTAAAATTTAAGGACGTTAACTGAAAACAATTGTTAATCTAGTCCCAGTGCTAGATTTAGTGTTCCAGTGCTAGGGCTGCCCGTTTTTTCATGTAGCAGAAGGAATAATACAAAGCTTCACTTTATTGCACTTCAGCGTGTTTACACATGGTAAATTCAGTGTTAAATTAAAACCCCATTTTCAAACGTCTCCTCTTTTGTCCACTCTCCCTCCTCTGAGCATGTCCAGTTTTTGGGGTAAAATCTATGGATCAGTTTAAAGGCGGTCTCTTTTACCCTGCAAATATTCAGAACATTTTTTTTTTCCAATAAAAGCGAACATAAGAAGTAGATACTGTGTCTTGTTGGAACAACTCATGAAGCCCATGAGACTCCAAAGCAGATTCTATCAGCTGGAGCATCAATGACATCCAACAAAGGAGGGACCTCAACATCCACAGCGCAGTAACTCTTGAGGGGTGTTCAGATTTGAGCAGAAACACCATCAGAGACAAAAAGATGTTCTTTAGGTGTAACAACGAGATAAATATGGTATTAAACTCTTCATATTTTAAAAGCAGGCCCTCCCTGTGGAAGAGCTGACCCACCAGCAGGATCTGGTTATCAAACCAGCTTTGGAAGAAGAAAAAAAAAAGACTCTCATACAGATTATATTTGTCGTTCCAGATAAATAGTTTTAGAAGATGAGCTTATGAAACGGTGAGAGTGAGTTTGCATCAGTTCTGCTTGTTCTCCAAGTATGTTCTGCTCTCTAAATGCAGCATTAAAAAATCCATTTACACTTTCCATCAGCAGCTTCTCTCAGCTTGGACGCTGATTTACGAACACGTTACCACCACAGAGATTTTACATTTGGAGCAGTTCTTATATTAGTAACAGGAGCAAATCTTTTATTTTATTGCTGTTAGTTTAAAGATAACAGTAGACTGGTCAAGCAGGGGCGTTAAATGGGGTGGCACAGAGGGGACCAAATCAAATAAAATCATTAACTAATATCGGCACAGTGTTGAAAGTGTTGCAGCACTTAAGTAAAAGTTATAATCTGACTTAAGTAGCTAAATCGTGCACTAGCTTGATCTATAATAATGCAATTTAGCTGAACCATAGTAACTCTGTGCCTTCAGCTGCTCCCTTGTATTCTCCC
This sequence comes from Etroplus canarensis, assembly GCA_015106775.1. Lineage (NCBI taxonomy): Eukaryota > Metazoa > Chordata > Actinopteri > Cichliformes > Cichlidae > Etroplus > Etroplus canarensis. The sequence continues at coordinate 18,663 of VUQH01010157.1, forward strand.
CAGGAGGTTGGTACAGCGGATTAACCCACATTAGCAATTTGGCAGAGGTTTTACGCCAGATGCCCTTCCTGACACAACCCTCCTTGGTGAGAGGGGCTTGTGTCCCCACCTGGAATCGAGCCAGGGATCTTTCATTTGAAAGGCAGTTGTGTAAGCCACTACACCAAGGGGACACTCAAACATAAAAAGTAACTAAAGCTTTAAAATAAATAGTAAATACACCTCAAAAGTTGATTCTGTTCATCTGGATGTAAAGTTTTGTGTGCTAGAAACGTTTCATCACTCATCCAAGTGACTTCTTCAGTCTCAACTGACTGCAGGTT
>VUQH01010161.1:6396-25739 GCA_015106775.1 Etroplus canarensis
CTGACTTCAACCCTATAAAACACCTTTAGGATGAAATAAAAATGAGATTACAAGCCTCTCATCCAACATCAATGTCTGACCTCACAAATTCTCTTCTGGATGAAAGGGCAAAAATTCCCACAGACACAATCTTGCAGCAAGACTTCCCAGAAGAGTGGAAGTGTTACAGCTGCAAAGGGAGGACCAACTCCATATCAGTGCCTATGGATTTAGAATAGGAGCTCCTGTAGGTGTAAAGTGTAGGTGGCCCAATACTTTTATCCATATAGTGCACATATACAAACACATAAAGGCCAAGCAGGTCACCAAAACAGTAAACCACCAAGGCCCGATAAGTAGCACAGAACAGTCTCATTAAGGTTGGCCTATCTCCAGATTCCACAGTTACCTTTTCTGTATCTCTACACTATGAAAAAACAAACTTTGCAACTTGTCAAAGGGCACCACTTCAGTTTTTTAACAACTGAAAATGAGTAGCGCAGGAAATTCCTCTGAGGAAATATTTTCACAAATCCTGAAGATGAAACAGAAAGAAAAAGAGTACCTGTCTATACGATGTGCTCTGTCAGCATCCTGTCAACAGCACACAGCCAATTAGAACTGCAGCCAAATGGTTGGCTGAGCTTTTCTGTTTCTCATTTCACTGATTCTGTGTCCAGCACTAACATACACATCCTGATATGCACAAACAGCTATGTGGCAAACAAGGCAGACACAAATCCATGTGTACCTTCAGGTCAAACATGTATATATGCATTCACACATAAGTGCATGCACAGATGTGCTTTTACAAGTAAACAAACATGAAAAAAAGGAAGGCTGTATGCAGCCGAATCACCCTGTCTGTTCCAAGTCTATAAACTCTCCACTCGCGGACGCCAGTTGGCCATTTGACTACATTTTCATATTAAGGCTGAGTTTCTGAGAGGAGGATAAGATGTGTGTTTATCTTTCTTGGCCAATAATGAGGAACTTGATGCCCTCTCTATGTAAAATCTTAGTTAAAGTCCTACCACTGGCTGAGGAGCCTATCAAGAAACAAAAATACAAACAAGGAAGGACAAACACACATCCTTTCTAATACACATGCACACACACACACTGCCCCTGTCTGCCACTGCCATGCTACAGTGGTTCCCAGGGCTACTTTGCATATCAGACCTGACATAATGAGGAGATACTGTATGGTGTCTGAGGACAGTGGGTGTGGATTTGAAAGGTGATACTGCCACCTCGTCTGGCCAGCTAAATAAACCTGACACTTACAGGCCCAGGAGGTTGTTGGAGATGTTCAGTTTCAAGTTCTCAAGTCAGAAGGAGTTATAACTTCGGAAATCAATTACCACTGCACTCTTGCAGGGCAAGAGTCTCGTAGGAGACTGAGGTAATCTTTTTCGGTAAAAAATAGTCAATGCGGAATGCCATCAAAATTTGCAAACATGTTGTAGAGACTCAAACACTTTGCACAAAGCACATCAATCAACATCACTGGAAGCATGCCATTTGCTTCCCAAAGAGATCATTTTCAGCAGGTAAGTATAAGTACTCTGTAAACTCTGTAAACACTAGCTCACTAAGTAAGACTCTGACAGTGCTTTCACTCGTTCTCATAGATCTGGACATTTAAGATTTGCATGTAGCAAATTTTCCAAGCACCACTCAAAGGGCTGGTTGGCAAAGCAGGCTTCTTAGAGATGATCTAAGAGGATGTACAACCCCATTTCCAAAAATGTTGGGACACTGTAAAATATAAATACAAACACAATGTAAAAATTTACAAATCTCATGAACTAATATTTTTTCCACAAAAGAATATAGAAAACATATCAAATGTTCAAAGTGGGACAGTTTAATTCATTGATAACAGGCCAGTAACGTGACTGGATATACAAAGAGCACCTTAGAGAGGCAGAGTCTCTTAGAGGTCATGATGGGCAAAGGCTCAGCAATCTGTGAGGAGACTGCATCAACAAAGTGTTGATTAATTTCAGAATAATGTTACTCAATGTAGAATTGCAAAGACTTTGAATATTCCATCATCTACAGTATATAACATCATCCCAAGTTTCGGAGAATCTTGAAACATCTCTGTGTGCAAGGGACACAGCCAAAAACCAACACTCGATGCTGGTGATCTTTGAGTTCACAGGCGGCACTGTATTGCAAACAGGCATGATTCTGTCATGGAAATCACTGCATGGGAGCAGGAACACTTTTAGAAATCACTGTCTGTGAACACAGTTCACTTTGTCTTCAACAAATGTAGGTTAAAGCTCTATCATGCATTAAAGAAGAAGCCATATGTGAACATGATCCAAAATGCTGCTAGCCTCTCTGAGCCAAAGCTAAATTAAAAGAAGAGGGGATGATAAACAGAGGTAAACATGCCCCTGCTTTACTGTTCCCAATGTGTTGCTGACATCAAATTCAAGATGAGCTAGAATTTTTCATGAAACAGAAAAATGTCTCACTTTCAACATTTGATATGTTTTCTATGTTCTTTTGTGAATAAAATATTGGTTTATGAGAGTTTCAGATCATTCCATTGTGTTTTTATTGATATTTACATCCGAACATTTACAGAATTAGGGTTGTAATATCTTTATCCCACTAAAAATGGCGCATCAATGCATAATACACCTTTTATGTAAGTGCTGCAGGAGGCCTGGTAATAAGGAAATCTGAACTAAGATCCTTAACCTAGAAATCAGCATACAGATGTCCTCAACAGATGTTCTACTGAGCAACCCTGTTGCTGCTACACTCATTGTTGAGTGTATACAGATAAGCAAAGGGAGCCCTAGGATCCCTTTGGAAAACCAGGCGTAGTGCCTAAGGGGTTCTACAAAGAACTCTGCATGCTACGTAGATAAAGTTCTGCGTGTGATAATGCAATTATTCTTTTCAATTCTCAATGCCCCCATAGGACTGCAGGGAAAAAGTACTGAAACTGAGCCACTGTGTACCTAAAGAACCTTTTACTACTCCTTGCCCAAAGGAGAGGACTAAAGGTAGCACCTCTCAAGTCATCTCAACAAGTGTGCAGTTTAGGTGGCACAAAAGGACACAACTTATTCACCCTATTAACTGCTGTCCAAGTTTGATGGATAACAGCTTCAGAGGTACCTGCACAATGGGTAAAAACTGGCAATTTCTACTGTGGAGCAGAGCATTGAAACACGGGATGCAGTATGCCTTAGCAAAACTCAGTAGAGGCTAAAAATAAACTCTCCCCAAACCCCACATGACAAGAACAGATCAGTGATGCATACACCTTAATAGCAGATTAAGTTCTTCCTTTCCTGTGACAGACAGGGAAGGGAGAACAGAACAGATTGGGTCAGCTCCCTCTGTTCACACTGCTTCTGGAAGCTTGGCTATTTTTCCTGTGAAACAGAAATGGTTTATGGCAGTCCAGGATTTTTCTTTTTGCCACCACTGCTGGGGTCACAATGCATCCTGTAGAATCTCAAAGTGAACACTTTGGCATTCTTGCCCTTCATATGTGACCCTTGAAGACGCAACCCAGCATGGGATGGCCATGCTCCAGCAACCACGTCTAATCCTAAAGTGAGATGTCAGATGTCAATGAAGACCTAGCTATATCACTTCTGTAGTGAATCATATCTAGTCAATTCCAGATCAGCAACTGTGGCTTGGGATATGGGGATATCTCTAGCTTCAATTGGGATTATTCAGCTTCACCACAGCCTGTATTCCAAGAAACAGTTCTTGACTGAGACAGAGATCTGGCCTGCTGTTGGAATCTTCCCATGCTCTAGTGGCCAAACTTGTCTGTAAAATCACAAGAAAGATATTATTTATATGCTTCTGCATTTTCTTGATCTTCATCCTTCATCTAGAAAGTTGTGTTTACACACCAGGGCAGAGGTCAGACATAGGCTGAAGATGTTAGAACACTGTATAAGACATAGCCACCCTAGTATATGGTGTTGAAGATGGTACTATGTACATGGGCCATGGCTTAAATCCGAAGAAGGGCTGAAGTTCTGTGGTACCATGCGACTCTGTTTCCCCATCACAAATGCAAAGTCTTTCACACAGGCATCCAGGAGACAGTCAAACCACTGACTGTGCTTTTCAGATACGAGGGCTGGGCAGTAGACCCCAGTGATGGTTGAGATATGCTTAGAAGCAGCCACAAAATCTTCCTTCAGATTGGAAGCGAGCAACATGTAAAGTACAACTTGTAATGCCTCATAAATGAACCCTTAAGTCTAGAGAAGACTTGAGCCAACCTTCTATCTAGCGCACCAGTTAAAGCTGATTAATGCTCTTTTCCCCCAAAACATTATGAATGTCCTTCTAGCTGTAACATTAAGTTTTATCCAGCATGAATTTGACATTTTTCTCCACAAGGCTTGAGACAAGTTTCTATACTTCAGTTTCCAAAAAGCAAACCTCTTATTATTTTTACTTGACAAATGGAACTGTGTGGAAAATAGAGACAGCTGCGGTGAAAGGTAATGTGAATAAAATAAATGAAGTAAGATTCAAAAGGTAAAGATGATTAATTACTCACAGTTGTCTTCCCATTGCTTTGCCAGACTTGCAATCATTCTGAAGGTATTTAGCAGCTATTGGTAACCATAAAACACTCAGATTTATCTGTGCTTTCATACATTAGGCCAGAACCAAACTTGTATCCATAATTGCTTTCCTGATGCAAGTCTAGACAGAATAGGATGAAAAAACAGCAATAAACTGGTAGCTAATGGTCACTGACACCATTAGAGAGGCGATACTGGGCTCATGTGGAGCACAGGTTGCATGCTGCAGCCCTGTCCATCTGAATCCACCTCATTCTCTGTCTCTCTCCTCATCTCTGCGGGTGACGAGCAGCTTGCTTCACGCCTTTGATGATAACTTATGGATGTGTGCATTTAACATTCCCTTACACAATCAGTATCAAAGGTGCACGCCCACGCACAGGCTCAGCACACAGTACATGCATGCACAAAGAGATCCACAATACACAGTGTCACTCTCCTGAAAACACATAGAGCACATACATCACACACAGGGGCAGGAATATAAGTAATTTAGCGCAGTGTGACACTTTCACGGTCTAATTAGCCCCAGTGTTGCAGTAAACACGTCCCAATGACCCTGCAGATTTGGTTACTCATTAAGAATAGATAGAGCTGAAGATGGCCAGCCTCTCTCATCTGTCAGGACCCGACTTGTCACAGTAGCAGCTTCCCCCAAACCATCCAGAACCTCAGGATTCAACAAGCACAGCTAGAAACAACCGGACACAAACAAGGAACCCCTTTTTCCTTTTCCTGTGATATGAGTGGTGCTAACAGCATGTTGTATTCATTCCTGATCACATGTTTTTCTGTGCACATTAATAGGAAGGTGCAAAGCAGATTCAAAGAAAGCTCTAGAGAGACTGCTGCATGGCTTGTGCAGACAGACAGTGCGGTTGCTTGCTGCCGTTTCTGCCTTTGACGCGGTGATGGGGATTTTCCTCTCTCTCTCTCTCTCTGTGTTGCGGTAGCAGACGTGGCCAGCGAGCTGTGATCAAACTGTGCCTTCATCCCTCCTCTCTCTCCCTCTCATCAGCTGGAAGGCTTCAGCAGCAGGGTGCCCCAGATTAACAGGCCACCTCCCTCCTCCCATCTAGTGCAGATGATGCTTCCTCTATACTCTGAAACACTACTGACACCTTCTGGTTAGAAAAGGAGATCATATTCAGTAGTTTGAAATGTGAGATTTTTGTAATACACTCCTGTTCTAAGCTTCATTGTAGACCCAGTGTGACCGTAGAGAAGTGCAGTCATTTTTTCCAGTTCAGTGGCAAAGTTTTCTCCTTTCCAGCTTCACCTTTTTATTCTGGGACTCCAGGGTAACTTTGCATGATTTGCAGTGCAAAATAACACTTATTCTTGCTCCACTAGGCCTTTGTGCAGGGCCTCAATTCTTTTTAAACAAGCTCTTTTAGTGCCCTTCCCCACTCCCTTTAAGGCAACTTTCTTCTGATTGAGTGGGCCTCACAAACAGAAGGTTAGAACATCAGGTGGGTGGAGCTTCTCATATTCCTTCTCAGTGCCACCACACAGCAACAGGAGCAGAGCAAACTGCCTGAAACTCTGCTTTAAGAGCAGTTTGAGCTTTTGGGATACACACACTGACCTCATTATTTAAAACTTTTAACACAATAATATGTAATATAGTCAACAATATGTACTAACTGTCCACTTTATTAGATATACCTTGTAAGTAAAGTGTTGGACCGCCTTTTGCCATCAGAACTGCCTTAATTCTGTGTTGTACAGATTAAACATTCCTCTCAGATTTTGGTCCATATTGAAATGATAGCATCACACAGTTGCTGCAGATATGGGCACAGCAGATCCATGATGTCAATCTCCTATTCTACCGCATTTCAAAGGTGCTGTGCTAGATTGCCATGTTCAAAAAAACCAGTTTGAGATGATTTGAACTTTATGACATGGCACATCACTGTGTTGGAAGCAGCCATCAGAAGATGGGTACACTGTGATCAGCAATATTCAGGTAGGCTGTGGAGTATAAATGAAGCTTAACTGGTACTAAGGGCTCAAAGTGTGCCAAGAAAATATCCCCCACACCATTATGCCACCCCCAGCAGCATGAATCACTGATACCAGGGAGTGGATCCATGCTTTTATGTTGTTCACGACAACATCTGACCCTACTTTCCAAATTTTGCAGCAGAAACTGAGACTCATCAGACCATGTAACATTTTTCCAGTCTTTTGCGTAATTATTATAGTTTTGTGTTTACTAATTAGTTTTTATTTCATTTTGAGGTTTTCCTTTGAGTTCAGTTTAGCTTCAGTTAGTTTCCAGACCGGGTTTGTTCGTTTCAGTGTACTTTTTAATGTTTGAAAATGTTTAGTGTAGTTTTTAATAGTTTCAGAGATAGTTTTAATTTTCTTAATTATAATATGTATGGTATTTGTCAGGGGAAGATTTAAGAAGTTTAGATTAGAAAGCACAACACAAACACAACACTTCGTGAAGGCAGATGAGTCACAATCATGGAGACATCCTGAGTCTCAATAAACAGATACACCAAAGCCTCAACAAACAGGCTGTCTGACCAAATTTAATCCAACTGACAAAGATGAAAATTAAGGACATTTCCTGCATATTTTTGTTTTATTTTAGTTAGTTTCATGAGCTCACAATTTCATTTGTTAGTTTTGATTTTTAACAAAAGCCTATTTGTTATCTTAATTTCAATTAACTAGTTTTAAGTTGAGTTTTAGTTAACTATAATAACCTTGGTCTTCTGTCCAATTTGAGTAAACACATGCAGAGTGTAGCCTCAGTTTCCTCTTCTCAGTTGAAAGGAGCGGGGCCCAGTGTGGTCTTCTGCTGCTATAGCCCACCTGCTTCCAGGCTTGACATGTGTGCTCAGAGATACAACCAAAGAATGCAGAAGAGTAACAAATTTCAGTTTTTGTTGCCTTCCTATCAGCTCGAAGCAGTCTGGTCATTCTCCTCTGGCATTAACAAGACATTTTCACCCAGAGAAACTGCCACTCACTGGGTATTTTCTTTTTTTTGGTTCATTATCTGTAAACCCCAGAGATGGTTGTGTGAGAAAATCCTAGCAGATCTGCAGTTTCTGAAATACTCAGACCAGTCCGTGTTGCACCAACAGCCATGACACATTCAAAATCACTTAAATCACTTCTTTCCAATTTTGATGCTTGGTTTAAACTTCAGCAGCTTTCCTTGACCATGTCTACATACCTACATGCAATGAGTCCCTGCCATTTGATTGGCCAATTAGACAGCTTCAGTTGAACATGTGTACCTAATAAAGTGGCTGTGAGTGTACAGTGCTTAACTTTATTACACTACCAACCAAAGTAAGGTTTCTACTATACGTGCCCTAAATTAACAGCACTGGTAATTACATAATAATTTTTAATGTTACTGTAATGTTAATACACCAGTACAAAGAAACTCTTTACCCAAAAATTATATTTTTGATGCTAAAATATGATTACTGTTACCTGTGAATTTTCTAATTTACTGTTTTACAAAAGACAGAAAAAAATAGTAAAGCACATAATCATTTCTTGGTTAAGATGTCAAACTCTAATTATTTACTTGCATTCCTGCACAGAAAAATTAGTTTTAGTGGTTGAATGTTATGCTTGAGTAATTTCTGACTTCTCAGAGAAGCCCAGTGAGCAGGCTCAAATTTGGGTATCAAAATGATAAATCGCAGAGAACTCAGTGAGAGGGAAAGAGTCTACATTTAAACACTTTATGATGCTGTATGGTCGGTCTTGTTTTTATGATGGGTGGTCTAATAAATTTGTTAAGTACTGTGTATGCATGACAGAAAATATGAAAAAGCACAAAAAGTCCCCTTTAACTTATAACCCTTCTAACTGATTCCTTTGAATTTCAGGCTGCACTGATGCAGCTGATCAATACTCCCAATAAATCAGTCAGAGGTTGCTGTGGTTCTGTATGTGGTGTCTTCACAGGCCTGATAGCGGGCAGATGCTCAGTAAGGGGGCATGAGGGATGCAAGAAAGTGGTACATCAGCGTAGCTCCTCAATCAATATCAGAATGTGGTGTTAATCTAGTGATTGGCCCTCTGGCAGAATTAAGGGCCTGAGAGGTCGAACAGCACAGCAGACCATAGAGCAATTATCCAATAGGACTAGCTCAGCATTTTCCTTTAAAATAAGCCGCTTTCTTTGTCATCGAAGAGTGTGGCCAGGGTTCGCCACACATCGGCAGTGTGGTCAGGGACTTTCTCCCTTTGTACAGTGGGGTATTATTTAAGATTGTATCTGGGTTTTGGCACGCATGCTAGGCCAAATCTAATAGGATATTAAAGTTCTTTGCAAAGCTGTGATATTCCTTATCCAAAGCTGTTCAAGGGAAAGAAGTTAGCTCAAGCTGAATCATGCACAATGACACCGTAATCACTTCAAAGCACAGACACTTCCTTTTCGGCTACAATTGCATTCCCTTTTAAAATACAGAAGGAACACTACAGTTAAAACTTGCATGCGAAGAACGGCTAATGGTGATGAGAATGTGCAGATTAGACTCTTTTAAATGATACAAACAAAATCTTTAATCAGTTGTACATGCATTGGCACAAAGTCACATTTTCATTTTTACCTGTAATGTGGAAAAAAAACATGATGCATAACAAAAAAACAAAAATTAAAACCAAGACAATCAAAAGTTCTACTCAGCTGATGCCTCATGAGACTTCACATACGTTAGTTTTTCTTTGATATATGTAGCAAGCACCTCTCTTAACAATACTGTCGGCAAGTAATCCTTTAAAAACATGTTTGCAGACCTAAAAACAAAAAGCACCATCAACGTAATGTGAAGCAGGACCTTCTTCATTCAGTCAAACCTAATTTATACATATAAAGGAAAGGTAAATGGATGGATCGTACACCCAAAAATTAACTGTACTGTTAATACATCATTGCTGAAGAACACAATATTATCAAGAACCAAGATAAAGACACAGTGGAATAAGGACAGACAAAAGACGAGAAGAGAGGACGGTGAATACTATATATAAAATGCTGACAGATGGCACTACGAGTTACAGATTTGAGGCTTTTTGACTCCACCAACACAGAAAAAAAGCAGCTCAAACCTGTGTGGTGGAGCTTCTGTTTTTTTTTTTTCTTTAAAACTAAAGCCTGGTTCCCACTTTAAAATAAATTCTAGGCACTGTCAGACAAATGGCAACGAGACAGGAGACAGACAAGAAGAATCACAAACCACACAGATGTTCATATATACAGGGCAGCCCCGTTTACTGTAATCTAAACTGTTATTTTTCTCCTTACTGCACAGGGCTGGCCTTGGTTTGGACAAAAAAAAACCAAAACAAAACAATGTAGTGCTGGAAAAAAATACACTACAACATCAAGAGATCTTTAAGTACAGTGGCTCCCCCGAGTGGGCTTCAAGAGACCCCTGGGGCGTTCTTGAAGGATACTCTAATCTCATCATGTTCACAATATAACCACTTATTTAATATTGATGATGATTCTATTACACTTTTTAACTAAATCAAAAGTTGGTGTGTGGGGTCCCAAGAGATCCCAATAAAAATCTATTAGGCTCTGTACGAGCATGAAATTCAAGTCTAACTGGTGCATCTGGAGAGGCAAATCAAACACACTGCTGACGGCCTCCTCACCTGTATTAGGGTTTCTCACTCACACTTTTGCTGACCCGCTTCAGTCCACCTAGTGTTAACCCAGTACAGAGTATGGCTTCACTGCATTCATACTGATAGTTCAGGACTTTTTTTTTACCCCTCCATCAGCCGAGGCATTGTGTAGTCTCGGAAAGGCACGCGACTGAGCTCTGCGGTTCACAGTTTGCTACTGCTCTGGTTCTTCACCTTTCTTTTTAGCAGCACTTTGCATTGATCTCCATTCCAGAGAAAATGACACTTTGTGACCTTGTCGATAAGATACATATACATATTTACAGAGAAGATAGTCTCCTTAAAGCAGAAGGGTCAGTTGATACTTTTGTAACTTGTGCACAGAGAAAGTGAAGTGAGGTATGTGTTTGTGTTTGTGTGTAGTCATAGAATGTACAACGATACCACATGGAAAAGGAGACAAAGAGAAACAGCAGAGATGATGGTTTTTGTACGTGGGCATGTGGTTTTCATTTATGAGTGTTTGATAGTGTATTTGCCTTTCTGCAGCTGGGAGATGTACAGCTTTGACTTGGTACCATCCAGACGCTTGAACCACACCTCATCGTTGTTGATGGTGGTGATGATGGCACTGCATGACACACAAACAAACAACAGTGTTGGTGTAAAATCTAACCTCAGCGCTCACAAATGACAAAGAGGATATTCATGTGTTATCACTGTGTATAGATAGACTGTATAAAAGATGGACGTACAGTAAAAATGCCAAGCCAGTCTGACAAGGCCTTAAACCTGCATTCTTTCCAACGGCCTGCAGGTGGCAACTTCTCTGGTAAGAAAATTGTATAGAAGTCTATGGGAAAATGAGCCTACTTCTCACTTGATTTGTGAACTCCGCAAACAGTTTCCTGATTAGTTTACGGTCTCAATCGCTAGTTCCAAGTCTTCTTTAACACAGTAAGATGTTCATTCTGTGAAGTACTGTGACATTAAGATTCAAAAAGGTATGATAAAACATGGAGCACTTTAGGACACGGAGTTGTGCAAAAGTTTCAAGCCACTCCTCATTTCTTTATAGTTTGTTAGGAAAATAAGAAATAGGTGAAATTATTTAGGGAAACACAAACAAATATAAATGGAAATACAGTAAGAAAAAACACAAAAACAGCATTAGTGCGATTCTAACTAGCTTGAAAGCCAATATTTTGTATGACCACTTATTTTTCAACACAGCCTGAACTCTCTCGTGCAAGTTTTTTTTTGTAATTTCTTTGAGAAGTCTTCAGGAATAGTTTTCCAAGCTTCTAGAAGGACATTCCAAAGCTATTCTTTGGATGTTGGCTGCCTTTTGTTCCATTGTCAAGATTAGCCTACAGTGCTTCACTCATACTCAGGGCCAGGCTCTGGGGAGGCCAGTCTATGACTGATAGTGTTCCAGTGTGTGTGTGTGTGTGTGTGTTTTTGTTTTAATCTAGGTAGGCTTTTACTGCATTGGCAGTGTGTTTGGGACCACTGTCACGTTGAAAAATTAAGTCGTTGCCAATATTGGCTGGTATTGCATGGTGGCTCAAAATCGGTCCTTTTTTTGCGTTCAAAATTCCATTAATTCTAACAAGTTCACTTACACCACTTGCTACAAAACAGCCCTAAACCACAACAGAGCTCTGCTGTGTTTTACAGATGACTGTAGACACTCACTATTGTATCTTTCCCTTGACCTTCTCTGCACATACCGATAATGATTTTCACAAAAATTTCAAATTTGGATTCATCACTCTATAAGACCTGATGCCACTGATTTCCACTCGAGTTCTTGTGCAATTTGGCATACCTCAGCCTTTTCTCCATGTTTCCATTCTTTGAGAGTGGCTTACTGACAGCAATTCTTCCATTGAGGCTTTGGTGAACAGTAGATGGCTCAACTAAAGGACCAGATGCATCTTGCAGATCCTGTGTCAGGTCTTTGCTGGATTTTTTCCTCATTCATAAGGAAATAATTTTCAGATACTCTTCAGCTGCTGTAGATAGTTTTTAAGGCCTATCACTTACTCCTTCATGCTCCACTTGTCCAGTTTTCTTACATTTTTTACACGGCACAACATGCCGAGATATGCCAAGTTTTTGGCTAATAGCTCTTTGGGAATCACTTTGCTGTTGTTTGTGGCAGTTTTTTGTAGATTCAACTGAAGAAATGGAAACAAATTCTGTGGTTTTTTTTGTCAAACTGCTAGTAACAAAGTGCCTAAAGATACAATCTAAAATTTGTTCTTTGCTAAGTTGTCTTATGTGACACACTGGTTCATCTCTTGTGTTAGGTGCCATTTTTATGCTTGAATGAATCATCGGTCAGTGTTAAGTGGCTTCACAAATAAAACAAAACAAAAAGGAAACAAACATTCCTCTGAAACTGGTCAGGTACAACGACTGGAGTGAAAATGAGTGGGAAAAAAAGCCAGTGTCCAAAGAAAAACTTTGAAAGTCCTTTAGAAAGCCTGGAGCACTATTGCTCAAGACCACTTTAAACATTTACGAGAAATTCTGACTCCTTGGAAGCAAAATATTAAAGAAATAAGGGGTGGCTCAAAACTTTTTCACAGTACTGTACATTATGGACCGTATGAGTGTGCAATTTCTCAGTAAAATCCACCAGAATGTTCATCTAGCCTGTCTTCTAAACATCAATATGATGATGGCAAAAATGCTCAGATTATAGCTTGCATGATGGACTTCACTAAACAGTAGGTGACAGTAGCATTCCATCTTTTATATACAGTCTATGGAGCACAAGTGGCTTTAGTCACTTCACCCCAGGCTCTCTACTTCCACAACTGTCCATAAGCGCAGGAAAAAATAACACGGAAAACTGCTCCAATAAAGACACACTATGCAGTCAAGTGCACAGACAGATATAATGAAAACTGAGGAAGCATTTTTATAAACATACTGCCAAAACTTCTAAAAGGTTGTGAAAATAGATGCGCGAATGAAACATCTAAAACAAATCTAAATTTTTATCATGTTCACAGACAGAGAGAGTATCATATAAAAGTCTCTGTGAATAAGATCAGGGTGCCAAATACAACCAAGGGGTAGGAGAAGAACTTGATGAATAAATGCTTAAACCCACACGTCACACCGTATGTGCAGGGGGAGAGGCACTAGGTGGCCATGACTGCTACACACTAAAGAAGGATCACACTGTGCAACCAGTGGTGAAGTCTTTAATGGCCGATGCACAGTCATAGAACTGGACTTACTTTATTTGTGGAAAAGCTGTTAACAGTGCAATCGCCTATATAAATTGTATTTTAAGAGCTTTGTCAGCACATTTTTTCAATCAACTGAGTGTTAAGCAAAAAAATGGTTATTATGCATGACTCCCGAGTTACTTCTATGTGGCAGTTGTGAATGCATAATCAAATAATATTGGTGAGTGACCAAGGAAATGGACTATTTGGTCTACAGTGATCTTCCAGGCAGAGTAGTAAGCAGTAGTTTATATGTGGTTTAATAATGAATTAGATATACATAAAATGAGACTGATGTTAGCTGCAAACCCAGAAGTGGTGTCATACACATTATATGCCTTCAGGCTTGACCTTTTTGTGGGAAAAAAATGGATCTTTTGTCACTGACAGTGTAGAACTGCAACGGAGGAATGAACATAGTATAAAGACAGACATTTTACCATTTTGATAATGTTGACAAATCTCAAATAATTGGAGTGTTTCCAAGATTGACTGGTATATTAATAGCTGCTCTAGTATGTTTGGTGACTTATTTTAGCAGTTTTGGTCATCTGAGACCCATTTTACTTGTGGACAATTCTCCTGGCTTTTAATTTGAAAGTTCAGGTGCTGCTGACTAACCAAGCCTGAAGCTTCTTTCTAATGTACCTTCAGCTGCTCCCTTATATTTGCCCCAAGGAGTCTGCATTGGCAATTTGGTAGAGGTTTTATGCTGGATGCCATTCTTGACACAACCCTCCTTGGTGAGAAAGGCTTGTGTCGCCACCTTGAATCAAACCAGGGACCTTTCACTTTATAAGGCGAATGTGTCCCACAGCCAGATGTACTCCAACTACACTGTCTTGGACTAAAGTCCTTGATCTGCTCTGGAAATCCACTGTGAGCTGGAGGCCACCCTAATCAGAACTTCCAGTTGCTGTAGAACTTGTTTATGTGATGCTACAGTAAGTTCACAGAGGCTGCAGAGCAGAGCAAGGACTACTGTTGCCATCAGGAGTTTAGGACTATGGAGCTGGAGTTAATCTGCAGGATGGGAGAAAGACTGAATTATTATTAATCAAAACTCATTCAGTTCTCCATTTGGCTTAATTTCATCTCTTGCTACTGATTTATACCTAACTTGGCACTTGTATGTTTGTATATGTCCTAGTGAACTTGTTACATATTAATGTGCACAGGCCACTTATTGTCTGGTGTATCACAGCTCTACCCATTCATAACAGCCACCTGTTGTTTGTTTTGCCACTCAATGGTGCTGGTGAAAGCGAGGAGGAGGTGATGCGACATCAGCGCATACCTTCTACTGACTGAGCATTCTGTCCCGACAGCACACAGGGTGCACAATGTGGAGCCACAAACATTCAGCCTCGTGCTCACATTGTCTCACCACCATGTGACCATACAGCCACTCAGTCAGGCGGGCTCCACAATGTGTCACACGCGCACACAATTCATACTAGAACTAGATTTCAATAAACCTCCCTCCTACACACACCTAGTTGGGTACTCGTCCTTCCTGTTGATGCAGATGGCTTGTCCCCTGCAGTACCACTGGTTGTCATAGAAAAGTCGACCGTCCTCAGAGCGTGCCACGTGGTGATGTCTGTCAGGTTTGACTGCAGGCACTGCAGGAAGAGAAAGAGCAAGTGACGGAGAGACTGGAAGACAAGGGACAGGGAGAGGGTATGGTTAAAAGAAATGCAAAATATGAGAAAAAAAAGAAGTTAGGTAGTCTCCTTTGGGCACAAAGTATCGAATCAAACCCCCTCCTTTGCAAGTGTGGGTCGATCGCTGCACTCAGCCAAGTACTGACTGTAATCAAGGATGAGGAGAAACTCTTACCATCCACCTTCACCCTGTGTGGCCCCAGCGATGCCATCGCCTGTGAGTGAAGGAAGGAAACAGACACAACCTGAAAGGTCAAACCACAACTTAGACACATTCCCCAGCTGCTAAACTCTGCTTTCAGAATGTTACCTTTCTTATTGCAGTCCAGTCTTCAAGAATATCCAGATCTTGCAGCATGTAAACTATATAAGGCCGTAATAATGGCTGAGGAAAAATATAAAAAGTCAAGTGGCAGGAAAATATTGGTCTAAACAGCATGTCAGTGAGGTGCTAAATGTTGAGGAAATAAATATTGGGGAGAAACAAGACAAGGTCAAAACAACAGCAAAGGATATCAGAAACAACAACAGGCTTCTTTTTCTTGACCGGGCAGAATGGGTCCTTTTTCTTGTTTTTCCGTGAGTGCAATCCATCATTCCACAACTCTGGAAAACAAAGAGGACAGATTAGAGAGAGGAAAACAACAGTGCTTCTGACTGATTCCTTCTACATTTCACTCTAGACTTTGTATATGAAGTATAACTTGAAATACAGTCAGTTAATATAACTCAACTTGTAGGGCTGATTCAGATATTA
This sequence comes from Etroplus canarensis, assembly GCA_015106775.1. Classification (NCBI taxonomy): domain Eukaryota; kingdom Metazoa; phylum Chordata; class Actinopteri; order Cichliformes; family Cichlidae; genus Etroplus; species Etroplus canarensis. The sequence continues at coordinate 22,262 of VUQH01010161.1, forward strand.
ACACTCGGGGTACACTGCTGTGCATGTTGGTACTTCCAGTAAACCAATGAGTGGGCTGAAAAAGTCATTTCTTAGCTATTCTTAAAACTATTTCACAGCAATATAAAATGAAAACAGTGAGTTTTGGGGATGCTCACCAAAACAAGTAACCAAAGACTGTAAATAAAAGATGGACATGGCACTACGAGTTACAGATTTGAGGCTTTTGTGACTCCACCAACACAGAAAAAAAGCAGCTCAAACCGGGCTGGGTATTTTTATGTGGTCATGTTGGTGTTTTGAAACTGAACATCATGAGTGAGGGGTGGATCCAACTGTAAAACTGAGGGGACACTGCCCACTTATGGGGTAGCAACATGCCTATCCTTTGGACTCTAATGAGGACCACAGTTTACAACAATAACTTGATGTTGTATTTAATAAAATCTGAACTCAGTGACTGAGAATAAACTCAGGAAAGTATTTATTGAGATCATTAATCAGATGAGCACCAGGATTCTTTTGCCATACTAGTCTATAGAACCTGACATCATTTCAGAGCTGGAGCTGCCCCCAGCTGGCCATCAAAAGGAATGCAGGTTTAAAGCTTTACTTTCCAGACTTGGGAGCAACATCAATCTTTTACTTAGAGTGTGTGTAGGCACCTTAAATGTGTCACCATAGGCCCAATTTCTGACAATTTCCTAACCACACGGTTCATAACCAAGAAAAAGTTAGACAACGGTTTGTTGAAGCCCTGGTTGCTACCTGAGGTAATGTCAATACTGTGTCTGTCTTCTTCCAGTCTTCTTATCTTTTCCTCTAACTCACTCTGCACAGTGTCAAACAGCAGCAACTTCTCACTCTAGAAGACAGAAAGGGAAAAACATGTCAAAATAATCAACAAAGAAACTGCAGAAGTAGGACTGGGCTGAATTTACCCCATTTAGGTTGAACACATGATGTCAAAAATCTAACCACCTAAAATTACACACAAATTCAACACTTTAAAAAATCTAAGTGTGTGTTTGAAAAAGTGTATTTGGATGGGCTCTTACCTCCCAGTGTTGGCATGCTGCTTGGATCTCACACTCATATTTGTTCTTTACCGACTCCAAGCACAGCTCCCTGTAGATCCCTGCAAAAGCACCAATCAGTGCGAAGAAGCCGGCAGGAATGATAAGATCAGGCGAAAAGCACACATGCAGGAGATTAAATTTATACAGCTCTGTTGTGACAGCAACAGAACTGTGAAAAGTATTCTTAAAGTTTACAGTCCCATGTAATGTCACAAAGTGCAAAGAAAATATAATGAACCCTTAAAAATTATCAGGATTTCTGCACATAAGTTAAGCTGAATGAAGACATTTTAGAAATATAGATGAAGCAAAACCGTTTTGTTGAGAGGAAAGGTTCAAAATTCCTTGCCATTGTTATGCAAGTATTAAAAACAGCAACAGAAAACGTTTGATGGAGGTTGCTCCTGCTCAAAGAGGTTCTACAAAGTACTAAATTCAGGAGTGCACCTAAATTTTTCCACTGCACTGGGAGTGATTATTCAGTGGGAATTGTAAATAGAGTTTGTAAGTTATTAAATTAGTTTGATTGTCTATAATTGTGACTTCAATGGAGATCAGACTTGATTTCATAAGTAATAACTAGAGTAATTCTGTTAATTAAAGGAGTTCACAAACTTAGAACTGTAACTGTGTGTTTCCGTTCAGTGAATAAAGGTCCCACTCAGACCTATGGGTATCTATGAGAATTATATCGTTTGACTCACCGGCCACTTTGGTCCTGATCTGCATGTTCTCCTGCAGGTTGGCTAAAGGTTCCAGATACTCCTGGGCACAACCAGCCATTACCTCTTGCAGCTTGATGTCCACCTGGCTTAGACGCTCCTTATACAACCTGAACAGCAAACAGTTGTGATTCAAAACTTTGTCATAACCTTTGTAGTCAAACTGTTCTTAGAACTGTTCTTATACGTGGTGTATAACAAAGGTTTTCCCAAAATTTTGCACCCAAGACACACCAAGTTACAAGTAAATTTAAATCTTCTTTACACTGGTGGTTAGTTGTGGTTTGCACTACTTGGTTAACACAAACACATTGTAGTTGGGTCTATAGTTTTAAAAGACTATATGTCTTTCTCTGATCAAAATCAACATGAAACATAGATCCTTATAGGGGTCATTTTATTCATTCGTTTTCCTCCCTGTTGGCTATGTCTAAGGGAAAGCCCAGCCACCCTTCAGAGGATGCTCATTTTGGCCGCTTGTATCTGATGCTGCACCAGTCCATCTGTCAATCTCCTGTGCCCTTATTTACTTAGTTGTGAACAAGACAACGAGACGCTTAAGCTCCTCCACATGGGGGAACAACTCATCCTCAACCGAGTGTGGGCACACCACCCTTGACTGGCTGAGAACCAAGGCCTCAAAATTGGAGGTGTTAATGTTAATCCCAGCTTTGGCCTGCGCTGACAAATTCTATCCATAAAAATTATGAACAGACTTGGTGACAAAGGAGGTGGAGTCCAACACCCACCAAAACCAAATGCAGTTATTCAAGGACTGAATAACCAGTAACAATGGGCCTGACACCCCAAAAGCATTCTGTACAGGTTACTCTGAGGAATGCGGTTGAACATCTTCACCTGGTCCACAAAACACATGAAGACTGGTTACACAAACTCCCACACACCCCTGAGTACCCTCAAGAGGATAAGGAGCTCGTCCAGTGTTCCACGATCCTGAAGAAAACCGCATTATTTCTCATGAATTTGAGTTTCAACTCATGACTATATGACTGTACTTAATCTACACTATATTGAAGGTGCAAAGAGAAGTGGTAGTGAAGGTGGACGAGTTTAAATACCTGGGGCCAAACTGTGGGGCATGGACAGCCATGAGCAAAATACAACCCGAATTCCAGAAAAGTTTGGGTGTTCTTTAAATTTGAACAAAATGAAAATTAAAAGACTTTCAAATCACATGAGCCAATATTTTTTTCACAACAGAACATAGATAACATAACAACTGTTCAAATTGGGAAATTGTACACCTTCACCACTAAATGAGCTCATATCAAATTTAATGCTGGTCCCAAAAAAGTTGGCACAGGGACAACAAATGGCTGAAAAAGCAATAAAGTTCAAAAAGATTCAGCTCGGAGAACATCTACCAAGTAATTAAGTTAATTGATATCAGGTCTGTAACATGATTCTTAGAGAGGCAGAGTCTCTCAGAAGTAAAGATGGGCAGAGGCTCTCCAATCTGTGAAAGAGTGCATAAAAAGATTGTGGAATACTTCAAAAACAATGTTTCTTAATGTCAAATTGCAAAGGCTTTGCAACTCTCATCATCTACAGTGCATAACATCATCAAAAGATTCAGAGAAACTGGAGATGTGTCTGTGTGTACGGGACAAGGCCGAAGACCTTTATTGGATGCCTGTGGTCTTCAGGCCTTCAGACAACACTCATCGGCATGATTGT
>VUQH01010167.1:9888-25407 GCA_015106775.1 Etroplus canarensis
AACCCTTGACAAGGTACATGTGTGAAGTGAAAACCATTTCAGGTGACCACCTCATGAAGCTCATTGAGAGAATGCCAAGAGTGTGCAAAGCAGTAATCAAAGCAAAGGGTGGCTATTTTGAAGAACTGAAAATATAAAACATGTTTTGAGTTATTTCACACTTATTTCTTCACGACATAATTCCATATGTGTTCATTCATAGGTTTGATGGCTTCAGTGATTCATGTGTGTGTGTGTGTGTGTGTGTGTTCATATGTCTCTGTAAAATAAACAATTTCCACTCTGGCAGTTTTGCCTGAAATGGTTGGAAATGTGGCATGAAATGCATCTCCCTGCTGTCTGATCACTGTCACTACAGTTAGACAAACTCATGTTGCATGAAGTCTTTGATCACCTTTACAGTAAATTCCTTCTTCCACATAAGTTCAGACTGATTTTGCATAACATCAGCTGATCTTTTATGTGATTTTCTAACACGCACCACCATGTTAATTTCCAAATTAAAAGTGAAGTCGAGATTAAAAAGCACTATCAAACTAAACTCAGTATTTACATGCACTTGTGTTTACGAGCGTCATATCAGCATTCGCTCCAGGTAGCAGCTGCCTCTGGATGAGAATAACAATGAAGCTAATTAAGCTCCCCCCTCATCGCGTTGTCAAATATTTATACCCCAATATTAGCTCGCCTGTCAAATGATTACTACCTGTCATTGATGAAATCGCAACAACTGCAACGTTGTCTGTGGTGTCTCAGTCTTCCTTTTGTTTCTGCATCTTTTTGCGTCCCTATTTGTTCCTTGTCTATGTTTCCATCTATATTTTCACCCACTCTCCCCTTGTTCTTGTTTGGCTCTGTTTGGATGCATCACTCTTCCTCTCTGCATCTTCCTTTGTCCTTTTTCTGAGCGTAGTAACTCAGAAAGACTAGCTTCATGTTGATTTACCATCATAATCAAAAGCACAGTCAAAACTGTCAGGTTAACAGCAGCTCCAAACCTCCTTACTTGTCATGCCTCATTACTTGAAATGATAATGACTTGGAGCTGACCCTTGTGCATCTATCCTTATGCATATGATTTCCAAAGTACAACTACATCAGCTAGCACAAGAACAACTGAGGAATAATGCTAACAGTATAAGGCTTCTAATAATAGAATAATGCTTATACCCTGAGCCCACATTTCCCTTTGTGTTATCGCTTTTCCAGAATTTGGCATCTGTTAATCAGGAAACATTCAGATTCAAAGCCTTGAGCGTTAAACACCGAAGTTTTTGGATCATCTTAACTCAGACAAGTTACTCCAGTGTTGTACTTTCTGTATCTGTATCACACATGGGCTGTTGGAGGTTCCACTAGTATCCAAAGACATACATTTTCTAATTGGAGGGTGTATGTGAGAGATTTGCATATACCGTGTGGTGGCTTCAATTTTCAGGGCACCAACTGCACAAGCAGACAAAAAAGTAGCTTCCTGTGTCTGGTGTCTGCAACTGTCTGTGTGATTGCCCGTAATGGAATATAATTTTTTCCTTGGGCTAAAGGTTTTAGATATTATGTCATGTCAGTTTTTGCAGAGTTATTAAAGTTTGTATTTTCTAATTAGTTTTTTAATTTCATTTTGAGTTTTTGTTTTGAATTCAGTTTAGTTTCAGTTAGTTTCCAGACTGGGTCTGCTCATTTTTTAGTTTATTTTTTATTGTTTGAAAATGTTTAGTTTTAGTTTAATTTTTATTATTTTCACTGTTAGTTTTAGTTTTCTTGATTATTATAATATGGATGGTATTTGTCAGGGGAAGATTTTAAGATTTTAAGATGTTTAGATCAGAAATAACAATACAAACACAACACTTTGTGAAGGCAGATGAGTCACGATCATGTAGACATCCTGAGTTTCAATAAACAGATGCATCAAAGCCTCATCAGACAGACTGACGGACCAAATTTAACCCAAATGACAAGGACTGGAACTAAGGACATTCACTGTATATTTTTATTTTATTTTAGTTAGTTTCCTCAGTTGTTTTAGTTAGTTTTAATTTTTCCCAAAAGTCTAGTTTTAATTGTTATTATAGTTAATTAAAATTATTTTTCTCACGTAGTTTTAGTTTTAGTTTAGTTTTAGTTACTTTAACAACCTTGGTTGTTAGCTGTGATTTCTCCCCAGGGATTAATAAAGTATTCTGATTCTGACTCTTATAATTCAGCTGTTGCAAAGGTTATGTTCAACTTCTTGGTTATCTGACCGACAGACCTGCTACATACAGAAGTCTGTGTTTGTGGGAACAAATGAGCTCATAACCTGGTGATGCATGTCAAAAACTTGCAAATTGCACACAAATAAACAGTCCCAGGCAGGTGTACTTGTAAGACGTAAGGAGAAATGTGCTGACTGTCCTTTGGATGAGAGTTTGGTAAACTCTGGGAAAGCAAGGTTTCAGGTGTTTGTTAGCCATTTATTATTTTTGGGTGGTGGTAGTGGGCAGATGCATGGTTCTGATTGTTTTAGGCTATGTTTAAATCAGTGGATAAAGCTTAGTGCTTTAGGCAGGCACTTGCTAAAACAGACGAGACCATGTTTTTATTACACTGTGGTCCTGACTGCGCTCTTAAACTTTAACTAGTTTGCCTTCACTTGCCATACCTTAGGCACCATTTACTTATAAAACGTATTAAAGATGTCTTATGATTCTGTACAGAACACTGGCCACAGTGTCAAACCAGCGAGATTTAACTGTGAGCTGAAATTTGTTCATTTCTTCTTTCACTTCCTTGTACTCTTCCAGCTGTGTCTAATAGGTTTCAACGTGTCACTGATTTCCTGCTATAATGAAAAGTGTATCTTTGTGCAAAAGTCACAAATTGGCTCATGGAAATTTATTATAATATTAAGGCCAAAGCTGCTGCAAAGTAACCCTGTAATGGTACAGTGTGTTATAAGTCATTGCTTTACCTTCTCCTTTGTTTAAATTGTCAATTATACCGATCCAAATTGGTGTGCCGTATACGATGATGTGTAAAAAAAAGTTTTTATAGGACTCTTTCCAGTCCTGTGTAAGTGAGCCTTTACTGCTTCCAACGTTCAGCTGTGTTCACTCAATGCCATAATCTTCCCAGGAGGGGAAGTCCCAGCTGATTCACTCCAAGGTCAGACCGTGCAAAAAACTCAAGAACTACTTCTCAGACTCTACAGGGATACTGCTAGCATGTAAAAGTTCATGTTTGCACAATTAGAAAGAGACTGAACAAGTGTGGCTTGTTTGGAGAGGCACCAGGAGAAAGCCTCTTCTCTCTAATACGAAAAGAGTCCTGTGAAAACTTTTCTTTTTCACTTGACAGTAGATGCTCTTGGTGGATATGCTGCTCACACAAATCTTTGGTGATGTTTTAGACTGAGTTAACTGTTAGTACTGACTTTACCTCCTGAGTTGGTGTGCTTTATTCATTCGTATGTGGTAATGAGATGGCTATCTAACTGGGTACTTTGACCTTACTAAGAAAAGGATGAATATGGTTGCATGGTTTATAGCTATCACTTGACAATTGTGCCGTGAGCAAAATTCTTAGAAACAACTATCACTGTTTTATAAATAAGTGACACCTCAGACAAATTAGAGAGAGAGAGAAAGAGAGAGAGAGAGAGAGAGAGAGAGAGAGAGAGAGAGAGAGAGAGAAAGTTTGGCACTAATACCTTAAAAATTTAGAATGACTGATTAACCTGGCATGCTTGTCTTTGGATTGCATTGCATTGGTCTGGAGGACCTAAACGGTCCTCATGTTCTGAAGACAACGCAAGAAATACAAATAACTTATGACCAACCACTGCACTCAGCTTTTTTCATCTGTGATTACCTCTCTCCTTCTAACCATCTCCATCTGCACTACTTCCTGTTTGTCAGCCTATCACTGGGACTACAGTTTGTGTGTCTGCATGCAGATATGTGCCTGATGCTCCCATACAAGTAAAGTGCATTCTCAATTACATTTTGAGGGAAAGGTATTTTCTTTACAATAAAACAGCTTTCAGCCCACGCAGCTAAACTGCATTGTGGATTCTTTTTTTTTTTTTTTTTCTTCCTGAGGGAAATCTGTTTTCCCATCAACAAAAGATCTTACAAATTCAAACTCCCTCTGAGTGGACTGACTGAGGAAATAGATGTCATAAACTGGGGTTTCACTCCAACATGAACTCATATATAAATTTATGAGTTTTTTTTTTTAACTTTCTTTCATATTATTTTTTGAGCTTTCATTTCATCTTGGTGTTGGCAACAAAACTGCTTGGGTAGCTTTAGGAAGAAAACATGATTTCGGTTGAAATACACTCTTTTGCAATTAACCAAGTGAGAATCTTCTTCCTCCTTTCTTTTTTACTATATTGATCCCACCCATCTACTGATTTTATTGAAATGCAGCGCAAGTGGCAAAGGAAGAAAATAAATGGCAAATAGTATTGTTTATTTCAAATGTAATCTGAAAAAAAATATGTTTCCCTCGAAATGAGGACGCCGTTTAATTGTGTGGAAAGGAAGAAGGGGCGTCTGCTGCAAAACAACCATATGTGCATCCCAGTCTGTTCCGGAGATTGATTTGTTTGTAAAAGCGTGCATGCTGTTGAATATTCTGATAATTTATTGAGTAAACGGAAGATTTTTTAAAATAATAGGCAACTAAAAAAGGAAACACAATTCCAGTTTTGGTGATTCTACTTTCACATACAGTTAGGTCCATAAGTTTTGCAACAGTGACACATTTGATGTCATTTTGCCTTTGTGCACCACTGCTGTGGATTTTAAATCAAATAGTCAAAATGCAATTGAAGTGCAGACCTTCAGCTTTAATTGAACGAGTTCTACAAAAGAAGAGAGGCTCAAAATTAGTGGGACAAATCAGCATAAGGTTTAACCTTTGTTGTTTTGTTACTGTTATGATTTCCTATTATTATAAAATGTGGAAAATAATGACATATAAAGAATTACTCCACTATGACCGAGTGTGACCAAACTTTTTACTGGTGGCGTTTAAGGGTTGTTTCTAATTCTTGGATGGAAATCCTTAGCATCTGGTAGATTCTAGACTTCATGCAGTCATTGATTGCAGTTTCCTCCCTTAAGATGCTCATCCAGGCCTTCACTGCAGCTGCCTTCAGTTGCTGTCTTTGTGTAGGTCTCTGCCTTCAGTTCAGCCTGGACCCTTTCAGTCTTTGTCTTTGGTTTAAATTTGATTTGAATTTGAAAGATTGTATTATTTTCTTTCTTTTATTTTTTCTTGATGACCGAAATAAACTAAATAAACGAAACTAAACTAAGTTTTGTCTTCAGTAATCGAAAAGCTGCTCTGCTTGGTTGAGATCAGGTGACGGACTTGACCACTGAAGAACATCCCATTTCTTTGCCATGAGAAATTATTGAGTTGCTTTTCCAGTATGCTTTGAGTCATTGTCCATTTGTGCTATGATATCTCTATCTAATCCGTTTTGCAGCATTTGCTGAATCTGAGCAGAGAGTATAGCCCTGTACACTTCAGAATTCATCCTGCTGCTTCTATCAGTGATCACATCATCCATGAACACTAGTGACTGGCAGTTTATGCCGTGACATTACCTCCACCAAAATCTAATTAGTCTTCCTGTTACTGAATGTAACCAGTGGTTTGCACCTTGTTGTAAACCCTCTCTTGATTGCAGGCTTTGACAATGATACACCTAGTTTCTTGAGAGTGTTCCTGACTTAGCTAGATTTTACGAAAGAGTTTTTCCTAACCAAGTAAAGAGTTTCCTGATCCTTCTCTTTAGTTGTCTTCCATGGTCATTCAGGCCTTTTGGTGTCGCTGATCTGGCCAGTGACTTCTTTATTTGAAACAATGCTCCAGATTGTTGATTTGGCCACTCAGAAGGTTTTGCTATGTCTCTGTTAGGTTCATTTTGGTTCCTCAACCTAATAAATACCTCCTTAACTTGCACTGATATCTTTTTCTGGACCTCGTATTGAGAGTTTCAGCCAAACTGCCAACAAATGCAAGTTCAACACTTGTTATCAACTCCACATCTTTTATCTACTGACTTCGTCATGGAATAATAAGGGAACAGGCCTCACCTAGCCATGAAACTTCCTGTCAGTCAACTGGCTCATTACTTTTGAGCCTCAGAAAATGGAGGACTGTGAATAAAAATGGCTGTAATTCTTAGTTAATGAAATTCTTTTGTCAGACCTCTTGAATTAGAGTTGAAGGTTTACACTTTGATCAAAAATTGCAAAATAAATAAATAAGTGTCATTTTCCCAAAACTTATAGACCAAATTGTAATTTATTTTCAGATGCACTCTCTTGATGGGCTGTGTTTGATTGCTGGGTAGTCAGAGACCACCAAAGTGGATAGTATTTGCCGTCTTTGCTATACACAGTACAACCGCGTACTTTTGCAAAGCAAATTCTGTGTTCTTTTCGGATTTGACTCATAGCAAAAAGCCTTCAGCTGTGCAGTAATCTGTTAAACTGTGAAGAAAGGCACACATTGCGCTGCCTCCTACTGCCTGAGATATGGATTTATTTCAGTTAGTGGGCACCCAGGTGTACTTTTCTAAGCTTTGCAGTAAGTGCACCTGTGAGAACATCCCGCATGCACATACACAGCAGCTGTCATCTAAGTAAACTGTTCTGTTCCATCTGACTGAGGGACTCCGTCACTGTTTCAGTTTTCACGGTGTCTGTCTAAAAGTTTGTCAGTCTGCGGCTCAAAGAATGGCAGCTTCTTGTTGGAGTTGCAGAATGACGGATAGATTAAAACACCTTCCTCACACCGTGTCCTCCTTTTGATGGCGAACCATTCCATTCAGTTCTCCTTCCTACGAGCCATTCCCTGCCAGATAATCCAAAAAGCATTTGTCTGGTGGTGAACAGTTTCCTCAGCAGGCTCTAATCTGCTCAGCCAGTGCACTTCCTGCTCTGTGCGTCTTCTGGAGGGACAAGGGCTTCTGTGATAAGGGCTGCTGTTCTCTAAAGGCGCTCTAATTAAATGCATCAGTAGCTCTGACACCAACAGGAGACAGGCAGCATCAGAAAGGTGCGGTGCATGTTGATTGTTGTTTTGTGTGTTCGGTTTGTTTGCAGCACGGAAAGATAAGAGAGTTTAGTCATTGAGTTCAGCTGCCTGAGGTCTCTGCACGCCCCTTTTGTGGAAAATCATTTCAGTCCTCATTAAAAGATGATGATGCAGGTCTTTTCAAGTTTGTACCAGCGGTCTAAGTTCCTGCTGTAGGAGTGAAAAAGGGAGCATAGTGGGAGATATTGAGGCTTACTTTCCTTCTTCGCAGGTCAAAGTTGTTGAAAGCAATACTGCACATAAGACTCAATTATCGTGGTGTGTAATTGGAGGCTGAGATTAATTTTTTTTCTTCTGAGGCGGCCATTTTCCTGCCATTTATACTTATACAGTTTGAAATATATTGCCCACACAGGGATAAATGTCCATCACAGGAATGAAAATAAACTTTTTTTTTTATCCTCATTTCCCTTTCCCTGTGCTGAGTCTTCATAACTGAAATGCATCACATTACGCTCTGCTACCTGTCAGTCACCCCACACAGACAAGAAAAGGTAAATATCCCCAGGAAAAAAGAGAGAGAAATATTCCTCGAAAGAAGAAAAGAAGAAGAATGTTAAGTTTCACACACAATATCCTCTAAAGCTTAACAAAGACCATCTGACATCATGCATGTCATCACTCAAGCCCAAATCAAAACTTTGATGAGATTTCATTGTTTTGCTGTATTTGCACCATGAAGACGTGATTCCCACTCAGATGAATGTGAGGTAAAGAAAGTATTAAAACTCACTTTAGTGTGTTTTCTGAAGACTGGAGAACTTGAAAGTCATCGCACTCATCCAAACATTTGCCATCAGTCAAAAGGCTGCAAACCCAAAGAGACTTGTTTCTCTGCATTTGCCACTGAGTGCTAGCAACACACGATGTTCTTCACTTGCAGTCTGCTGCACATACTGTATGTTGGTGTTAAACCTGTACTTTTAGAATAAAATAGGTAGATGGTAACGTTTGTTGTCTTCATAGAGAGGAATGTTCAGTCATGAGAAAAATTTTTTCTCAGGACCAGCAGCAATAACATTTTTTGTATGACTTTATCAGTGTCTCACATCAATATAGCCCTTTTTGCTTTCTTTTTTTTTTACATCACTGTTTCATTGAGGTTTGCAGGCATTCATTTATACATTATATACATCTTTTTAGATCCTGCCACAGAATTTCAATCGGGTTGAGGTGTGGACTTTTACTGAGCCATAGCAACAACTTGATTATTTTCTTTTTCAGCCAATCAGCTGTAGATTTGCTGTGGGGCTTGGGATCTTTTTCCTGTTGCATGATCCAATTTGGACTGGACAGATGGCCTCACTTTTGACTGTAGCATACTTTGGTATACAGAGGAGTTCATGTTTGACTCAATGAGATGCCCAGGTTCTGTGGCTGCACAAAAAGCTCAAATCATTACCCCTCCACCACCGTACTGGACAGTTTATAAGAGGTGTTTGCATTCATATGCTGTGTTTGGTTTTTACCAAAAGTGGTGCTGTGCACTATGATCACACATCTCCACTTTGGTCTCATCTGTCCAAAGGACATTGTTCCAGAAGTCTTGTGGTTTGTTCAGATGGAACTTTGTAAATCTAAGATGTTATTTTTGGAGAGAAGATGCTTTCTACTGACAGCTCTTCTAAATAAGTCGTACTTGTCATACCAGTCTTTTTCCAATTGTACTGTCATGAACTTTAACAATTACTGACACCTCTAAATTCTGAGACGCTCTTGATTTCCTTGCAGTTTCTCTGAGCATTGCACAGTCGGACCTTGGGGTGAATTTGGTGGGACTTCCACTCCTGGAAAGATTGTGGCAATGTATTAACACACAACTGAATGCTCCAGACCAGCAAAATTGGCAGCACTTCTCCTTTAACAGAGGTGGTCATGGTTGCTGATGATCAATTTATTAAGTGCATTTGATTAGCAGCACCTGACTGCAGCTTACCGTCTTATTTCCTATTCAATTCAATTCAGTTTTATTTATATAGCGCAATCTGCAAGGTTTACTTACTTTCTCGCAGGAGTCCTGTGAAAACATTTTTTGTCAGCTGACTGTATGTACCATGACTCACACTGATGTCCATATTTCTGCATAAGGCTTGTACAAAAGTTAATCAGTTTACCTGTAACTCAAAGAATGAAATTACAGTTGTACACTACTCACAAAGTGTTAAGGATATTCGGCTTCCGGGTGAAATTTCAGGATGCAACTAAAATGCACTATAACCTTTATAGGTGAACTTAATTTGACCTTCTTACATTTTTGAATGCACATGTCCAACTGTAACAAGGTGCTTAACGGCAAAATTCACAACTAGTGTTTGATCCATGAATCGACCAATAAATGTTCTGGTTCAGTTAGAACTGGTATTAAACAGTCCTCCTCATCATGCTGTTCACATTTTGACGTCATGAGACCAAGACGACACCTAACAATTGATCAACAGTACTTCGCCATTGCGAGGCTTCAAACAGGATGTTCTCAGAGGGAAGTGGCCACTGAGCTTCGAGTGTCACCAAGTGTCATCTACAGGTCGCAACAGAGACACAGAGAGACTGGAAGAGTCACAGAAGTCAAGCTGTAACTGATGGTCAAGGACACATGACAAATTATGGAGACATTGACATTTTTTGTTGTGGTATACCCACCACTGTTGTTGGTTTTGTTTCAATAAATTGTTTGAGATGAGGAAATCACCATTTCATGCTTCTACTTAAATGCCCTGATTTCATGATATAATATCACTGTAGTGTGAACCTTTTAAAATTTCCCATAACTTTCAGCCAAAAGCTAAATATCTTTAACTTTTTGTGAGTAGTGCATACATTAGTGAACTAATTACTCAAGCAAACGCATTTGACACTGACTTAGCTTGACTTTCTTAGAGTTTTAGACTTGTTAACTCCAACATGCCGTGCCTAAATGCTGCACATTATTTTTTACAGCCCTTACGAACACAGTCTCACTTTGAATAAAAAGTGTAAAGTATAAAGAGGTGTGCATAGAGCAACAGACTAGCAGCTCAAATTGAAAGCAGCTACCAATGGGAGAAAAGGATACAAGAGACTGAAATATTTTTGGGTGAGAAATATACCTACAGTATGCAAGCAAAGCATTACATGTAGACAGCACTCAACCATCTATGCTAACACATCCCAGCCCACTTTTTGTGAGGAATTATGGTCTGAGCCCACTGCAGAATTTCTCATGGCACAAGTATATCTTGATCTGGAATGCACAGAAGCAAAATTTACAATTACAATTTACATTCCTCTCATCCAACTCCCAGAAAGTATCAGCAAGCAAGCTGAACTCCAAGCTGTTGGTATAATGTGGGATTTGAAATTGTAGTCATGTCTTATGGTATGCATATACTGACAAAAGTAATTACCACACTGTAATCCTGTAACAGCTATATATAAGCAGACAGTAGTATTTGCACTGTGTTATTTATTTAAATTGGAAACTGTTGCTGTGGTCTTGATATTGCAATGATCATGCAATGACTGACGCTTGCATAGACACATGATCATTTCATACCTATTATTGGAAACTGTTATTTTCTTACTTACATTGAAAAAAAATGAAATGTCCCACATCCTTTTTGTGTACTGGTCTTTATGCTGAAATAAAAGCCCTGTGATTGCTGACCTAAGTGTCCATGAAAGTACACTGAGAGGAGAGAGGTCAAAGAAGCAGCTGAAGGTGTGTTATTGTGTGTGAAGAGGCTCTATTGAGACAGTGATGAGATTTTTAACAAGGGTAATAACATTTAAAGGAAAGAAGCAGCTATTATTAAGTTATTTAAAAAAGGCTTTAGCTGTTGACTTGAGAGCATCAATTAGTCATGACATGAGAAGACAGAACAAGCTCGAGAACATGAATGTTCATGATAGCGTTACACTGCTAATGATGTCTGGGCATTAATATTGTTGATAAATGCATAAACATGACTAGAATCTGTCACGACCAGTCTTACAGGCAAAAGGTGCCATGTTTCATAACACAATAATATACTTATATACTCTACTTTTCCCCAAATTCTTTTTTATCTGATCTTAAATTCTGTTGTCTTTATTGTTGAGATATTTACTGTTAATTTCTGCTTTTTAGACTGCTCAGTGATGGCCTGACTGCTTCAACCTGATTGGAAGGCAACAGTAACTGAGAACTGAGGCTAGGATTTGCACAGGCTCACCAAAATTTGACAATAGATGACTGGAACAACATTGCCTGGTCTGCTGAATCTCGACTTCTTTCGTAACATGTGGGTGGTAGGGTCAGAATTTGGTATAAACAACATGATCCATCTTGCCTTGTGTCAACAGTTCAGGTTGCTGCTGTTAGTGGTGGTGTAATGGTGTGGGAGTTGGCACGCTTTGGGTCCTTTAGTGCCATCTGAGTGTTGTTTAAGCACCACAGCCTACCTGAGTATTGTTGTTGACCGTGTCCATCCCTTTTATGACTACAGTGTACCCATCTTCTGATGGCTGCTTCCAGTTTCCAAGTGCCATGTCAAAAAGCTCCAATCAAACCTGTTTCATGAACATGATAATGAGTTCATAGTACTCTAATAGCCTCTGTCATCACCTTATTACAAGCCAATAGAGCACCTTTGGGACATGGTGGTATGGGAGATTCGCATCATGGATGTTTATCTGCCGCAACTGCTTGATGCTATAATGCCAGTAAGGACCAAAATCTCTGGAGAATGGTTGCAGCACCTTGTTGAATCTATGCAAGGCAGTTATGAAGGCAAAAACGGGTCCACCCCAGCACTAGCAAGGTGAATCTACGACAATGACCAGTTCAAATAGGAGGTGAACCATACGATGCAGTCTAATCCCATGTTTTGCACCTGAACACCCCTTTTTAAGCGGAATTGAGTTTGTTGACTCAAATGTCTTTTACTGTTTGACAGAAGAACTTTTACAAAAATGATATTATTACTTAGCTAAAGGGACCTGTGTAAAACAAAGATTTTTTGAGAATGCCTTTCGATTTTTCCAACAAATTTAACTCAGCTGTGTTTGCTACTTTTTGAGATCGCCCTGCTGAATGACAGCCAATGCGGGAACCTCAAAATAAAACTGAGTAATAATTGAGAATTTGTCATGTGTAAAACCTTGGAGAAACATGCATGGGATGGCGCACACTCTCTCTCACACACACACACACACACACACACACACACACACACACACACACAAAGGCACTTGTTCCTTTGTCTCCACCAACTGCCAAAGTTTTACTTTTACAAAAGACAACTGAACCTGATGGACACTTTTGAAGTCGAGAGGGATTTATCTCTAAATTTGTTTCCATCCCTTTCTCATTCAGACGCAGCAGCAGCAGCAGCAGCAGCAGCAGCAGCAGCAGCAGCAGCTTCATCCAGTGGACTTCAAACAGACCACAAAATGAGCTGCTCAGAGTGACTGATCAGTTGCAGTGGCTGAGTCCCATAGGCCCACATTTACAAATATGCTCAGTAATGCACTCACACAACCTTCGGGTATTCGGAAAAAGAAATTAAAGGAGTTTCCATCAACAAGAGACAATATTGTTGCAAGATGAAAAGTTGACCTCTACAGCAAGAGGTGATAAATGTAGCAGCACACAGACACAGGCAAAAGATCAAGGTGGGATTTCTCTCTCTGTCTCACAGCATCCAAACACTCAACACCCAGACACGGCCTTTCTCTGTTTTTCCTCTCCCTCTCTTCCAGACACACAAGTACGCAAAAAGAAATGAGCACACACACACATGCACTCATACATGCACATGCACACAGTCCTATCCTGCCTTATTTTTAGCTGTTCCCCTACCCAGCCCTGACCTACATCACAGCATGAATAAAGCAGAAGAGAGATGAAGAAAGTGAGCTCATATCGGGAAAGGGAGAGGGAGGGAGGGGGGAGGAGGGTGTCTGGGGCGGAGAGGGGGTTTGGAGGAGGGTGGCGAGCAAAGAGAGAAATACACACACGCATACACACACACCCACACACACACACACACACACAGAGTGGCAAATCCAGAAAAATGAATTCCCCCCTGTGTGAAATGACAGTTACAGTTCTGTCAGCAGACCTCACCTGCAACAGTGCTCCCCGGAGGACGCTGCTGCAGAGGGCGAATACACACACGGGCACACATGGTTACAAACACAGGCCATGCAAGACCTTGAAACAACAGAGATCATCATGCCTCTGACCTGAGACTATAGGCTTTTCGCGCTTTAAGTGAAAGCTGACAAAAACAGTGTGCGCTGGACTTTGAATTATTGAGTCTCTGCATCAGCTGTCATCACCCCTTGAACAACACTTTGGTGCCTTCCGCCATTAAAGGGTAATCAAATGAGTGGCTTTTTAGGCGGAGTTGCGCTTCAGGACAAGATGAAAATTGGATTCAGGCACTATTTTGCAGCTTCAAAGCACTCAAATAAGTTCCGTGTTTTTGATGTGGCAGATCAATGCTTTTTACACTGAAGGCCGGCGAGCCTTTGTATGCCTGAATACACGATTGGTCTCTCTTTGATTGTGGAATTTAACACTCCTACTGTACACTCTCCAAGGATGAAACTCACCGAGAATAAACCTTATGGGTGTTGCATGTAAGTCAATTACATACTTCATACACATTAATTCTGATGTAAGGGGAAAGTGTGAGCTGAACACCTCAAGGCTGGAATGTATTTATCCAAGGAGAGGATATGGAAATACTGTCCTCCCTCTCTCCTTCCCTTAAGGGACGCATACAGAATTCCTTAAGTGGTGGAAAGGCCTGTTAGCCTCAGGAAACTGGTTCTCTACTGCTCACATCCGCATAAATTGTCAGCACTGTACAAATACACGCACAAATGTAGGCCCCCCCTCTGCATAACGCCTCCCTTGTGTTTTCCCGATCCCATTTCATCAGCAGTCATCCAGCTTTGCTAATGATTCTCCGAGCTCCATGTTTTAGTGCTTATACAATGTCTTTCAAGCAACATTAGGAGGAGAGGGCTTCTGTGTAAGAAGAAAAGATGTAATATATCATGATATTAGCTATACATAATAGATGTCGGAAAAACTGCTGTTCTCCCTTCTTTCCTCTGTCCTGTTTAGTTGATCTGTCCCTACCTCACCAGCTTTTCCTTTCTCATCCTTCTCGTTTTCAGTTGCTTCAGGCTTTCTTGTTTCACAATCTGTTCTTCTTGTCATTTATACAGGGCACAATTGTCTATTGCCCTATTTAAAGCACACTGTAATTTATGCATTTAAATAGGTAAAACCTATTTAAAGTAAACCTCAAAAGCAAGTTTCATTGTCAGATTTTTCTCTGAAGGCTATTTTTGGGGCCAGTTTTGGTTGCGCAAAACTCTAATTAATAACAGGTGGTGTTCAGAGGTCTTGCTTTTGTGAGGTGATTAAAGCAATACTGATGAGGCAGTTCAGCAAGCTGCATTCACCTGCTTTGTCAGTCGCCAAAGGAGTCAGCGTGTCTTCAAGAAACTGTCAAGGAGTTATTAATCCACTGTATTTGCTCTGTTTGTCCTCAGATATCGACGAGTGTGCGACCCAGATGCACTACTGCCAGTCCAACACAATGTGTGTCAACCTGCCGGGCAGCCATCGCTGTGACTGTCTGCCAGGCTTCATCCGAGTGGACGAGTACTCCTGCACCGGTATGTCTGCATGCATGCTAATATGTCACTCAAATATGACATCAAAACTGACCAGTGGTGGACCAGTGTTCAAAGATTTCATGTCTGCGGCAAGGTTGAATGGTTTGTTGATGACTTTGGTTTACCAAAACTAACAGGCTGCAGTTTTGGTTAGGAGTAAAATGTGTCAACAATGAATGGCTGTTTTATTAACTTCAGAGCATTAGAGCAGTCTAGGGAGTTCTTTGTTATGACAGTTTATAAACATATTGGCATCCTTTCAGCTCTTAAAAGATGTTGTATAGAGACTGTCAATGGGCCCCCAACACCTCCTCCTGGATACAGTATTTGTTGACTTCTGTAATGCTAGGTTTACCCTTCAAGTCAGTCCCCATAAACTTCTGAGCATTGTCTGCTAGACCTCACCTCTGCAGCTTGGAGTCACTAAACTGGAACTGTTCACTGTGTTTCTGGTGTCGGTGCCTTTGGGGCATTAAAATGGGATGTTCTCACAAGTAATGTGACCTGTTGTGTGATGCAATCAATTTGTTTTATGCTTCTGTTTGTGTGCAGTTGTGTGTGCAGTTGTGTGTGCACACACGCATTGAAGTTTAAGACTGCAGCTTACTAACCTAGCTTGCTTGCATTAGTTGACAACTTAGCTCTTATCCAGAGATGGTAACCTCGCTGATTCAGGCTTTAAGATGGCTGCATCTATTCTTTATATATATATATATATATATATATATATATATATATATATGTGTGTATCCCCATTTTAAT
>VUQH01010170.1:5169-17388 GCA_015106775.1 Etroplus canarensis
GGAACTCAGCTTAAGGCCTCTTTATGTCCGCATACAGTGTTTCCTGACAGGATCCGTAACTGAAAAAATTAACACAGACTCTGTAGAATTTCCCTTGGTGGCATACCCGGAATTGTTGCCTGTTTCCTTGATAGATGCAATTAGATTTACACTGTTTACGCAGCACCCCTGTAACACAAATTTTTCTGATTCGGACCTTACTAACACAGAAACAGTAGCGCATCTCAAAGAATTAGAATATCAAAAAAAAAATTATTGTATCTTGTTTTGTAATTTAAACTTTCAGACTGTGTATTCTGTATCTATTACACATAGAGTGAAGTATTTCAAGCATTTTTGGTTTGATGATTAAAATAAAAATGAAAATCAGAAATCCATTATCTCAGATTATTAGTATATTTCCTAAGAGCAATCAAATAAGGATTTACAGAACAGAAATATGAAACTTCTGAAAAGCATGTTCACTTACACTGAATACTTGGTTGGGGCTCCTTCACTTCACTGCCTCAGTGTGGTATGGCCTGGAAGCGATCTGCTGCTGAGTTGTCACTGAAGCCCAGGTTGGTATGATAGCAGCCTTCAGTTAATCTGTATTTTTGAAACAGGTATTTTTCATTTTCCTCTTCTCAGTACCTCAGAGATTCTTTCTAGGGTTCAGGTCAAGAAAGATGGCTGACCAATCAAGCACGATAATAACATGATCAGTAAACCTTTTGGTAGTAGTTTTGGGACTGCGGGGAGGTGCTAAGTCCTGCTGGAAAAGGAAAAGAAAAATCAGGATCTCCACAAAGGTTGTCAGCAGACATAAGGATGAAGTGCTCTAAAATCTTCTGGTAGATAACTGTGTTGACTTTGGACTTGATGAAACACACTGAACCCACCACCAACAATCAGCAGAAGACCTGGCACTTAAAATCGTCTGAGACTTCAGAAACTTCACACTAGGCTTCAAATGCCTTAGATTCTGTGCCTCTTTACTCTTCCTGCAGACTCTAGGACCTTGAGTTCAAAATGACATGCAAATATCTGCAAGTTTCTGACATCTCTGGTTCAGGAGTGGTTTGATATTAGGAATGTGACAGTTGTAGCTCCTTTCCTGAAGATGTCTGTACGTGGCAGCTCTTGTTACAATGACAGTCTGTGTGAATCCCCTCCAAGTTCCTGAATGGACTTTTCTTGATAATCCTCTCAAGGCTGCAATCATTGCTGTTGCCTGTGCACCTACCACACTTTTCCCTTTCAGTCAACTTTCCATTAATGTGCTTCCTTGCAGCACTTTTCAAACAGCCAGCCTTTTCTGCAAAGACCTTCTGTGGCTTACCCTCCTTGTAGAGGGTGTTGATGATCATCATTTGGACAAGTCAGCAGTCTTCCCCATGATCATGGATGCGTGTACTAAAAAGATATTTATACTGTTTGAACAGTAACTTACTCAAACTTGAAATAAAATATTCTAATATATTGAGATACTGGATTTCTGATTTTCATTAGCTATAAGCCACAATCACTCATGCTCACATTAACACCTACTGTCAATTTAGAATTGCCAAATAACCTTACCCTCTGCCATCCATGTCTTTGGACTGAGGAAAGCAGAGGTACCCATGCAGACAAACAGAGAACCACCAAACTCCACACAGAAAGGCCCCAGTCAGCTATTGGATTTGAACCAAGGACCTTCTTGCTGTGAGGCAATGGTGGGGTGAGCTCCAGTCCCCCATTTTGAACTGGATAAGTAGATGAAAATGGATGGATGGATGAATAGATGGAAGACATAATCATTAAAATTAAAAACAAAATCACCACAATTAATAACAATTTCACTTGACAAGGAATGAGAATATACTTTGTCCATCTGAATTTAAATGATGATGAAAAAATGAACTTTTTCATCATATTCTGTTTTTTAAGTTGCATGGTTATATGCAACACCCACAGAAGGAGCTCCATTCAGACAAATCAGCCAGCTTTATAAAACCTAACTGGGCTTTCAGAGACCTGTTTCCATTCATTTCTGTGGTGAGCCAGGTCCTAATGCAGGCCTTTGAAGTGTTCCATCTCATTCAAGTGGCATATCACATCCCAAGACTTTCTGGGGGAGCCAGGTGCAGGAATTCTAGCAGGGGCTGTCCAGGACCACACCACCTGTCAGAAGGAAGCCCCGTTCTCCCTCATCCACCCAAAACATTAATTAGTGACATGCAGTGTTAGCACAGCAACAGAATGGCCAGAATTTGTGATTAAGTGGATTAATGGTTGACGATTTTGGGGATTATCTTCGGATAAGTAGTTTATTCAAATTGAAAATAGAAGATACAGATAATCTAAAGCAATCCATGAGAAGACAGATGCTGAAAACTGACACTAAGGAGCTTGTTTGGTTGTCTAATCACTTATTAACAAATCAAAGAAACAATATGGGTGTGTTCTCAGTTATTAAATGGGTACATGTGTGTAAATTCCCAGCAGCTTGTTATGCATGAGCAGGCTGACACTGAGGCAGAAGGAGAAGAGTAGCCTATTCTTCTCAAACGGTAAGCTACACACGGTCCCGTAAAGTGTAAAGGTAATGTGGTCCTCAGGGTCTGCATAAAAAATATACATATGCCAGCTTTGAAGTCATAGTTAAATGGCATGTAAATACAAAAGAAAGTGGAGAGACATTAAAGCACTGTTTTGGGTACCTGCAAGTGACTTGTAGAAACTAGTACTTTGCCAGAACATTAGTCAAGCCCGCTTACTTCTGCTCCAAGTTGTCACTGTTGTCTGAGTTCTCAGGGGAGCTGATGAAGAGGTTAATAAACCAGGTGAGGGAGTACTGGTACATGAGTTCAGTGTTAGCCAGGTCAGCGATAGAGAAGAAGAGGATAGCAGAATGCACAGCAATTGGTGTGTAGCCTGTGCTGATCTCATCTGTCTTCTTCTGTCACCTCAGCCACAGCCTGCTTCTCTGAGACTGACAGGCACATTGGAAACAGGGAGGATCTTGGTGGCCGTCTCACCCTCCAGGATGTTGGAGGATTTTGTCCTTGATCACATTTAGTTCTCTGACCAAAAAAAAGAAAATGCAAGCCTGGATAAACAGTCTACGCTTTTCACTTTAGAAAAGGGGAACTTTTATTTAATTAGTTGAACTGATTTGATCTTGGTCTTACATATGCTTCTGCACTTTCTATTCTCTGCTCCCCATAGGATAAAAGTCTTTCTTATCTTCCAGGTCAGGTCTCTCCTGGGCCACCACAATTCCCAGTGGCTGGTCTTAAATATCCTCTGGGGTGATCATTAAGTTCAGCAGGGTCACCTACACCACACAGGATAGCCACTTTACATACAGCGTAGAGACATAATCATGGAAAAATGAGTATATACAGCACTGTGCAAAAGTCTTGCACCACACCTCACTGTATAATATTTTGCCTCAGAAATGAGAAATGGGTGCAATGATTTATTGAAATGTGCAAACATAAATGGAAATACAATACATAAAGTGAAAACAAAGTTTGTACAATTCTAACCAGCTGGAAAATCAATATTTGGTGCGATCACCTTTATTTTTCAAGGCAGCCTGAACTCTCTTAGGCAAGCTTTCTCGTCATTTCTTTAAGCAGTCTTCAGGAATAGCTCTCCAGGCTTCTTGAAGGATATTCCAAAGCTCTTCTTTGGATGTTGGCAGCTTTTTGTTCCGTTCTCTGTCGGTATGATCCCATACTGCTTTAATAATGTTGAGGTATGGGCTCTGGTGAGGCCAGTCCGTGACTGATTAAATTCCATTGTGTGCTTTTCCAGCCAGGTAGGCTTTTGCTGAATTGGCCATGTGTTTGAGATCATTGTCATGCTGAAAAATGAAGCTGTTGCCAATCAGACACTTTCCAGATAGTTTTGCACAGTGTATCAAAGTCTGATGGTACTTTTCTGATGTCACAGTTCCCTCAGTTTGGACAGGATCCCCAACACCATTGGTTGAAGTGCCAAACCATGACAGATCCTCCACCATGTTTTACAGATGGCTGTAGACACTCACTATTGTACTTCTTTTTTGACCTCCTCCATACATATTGGCAATAATTTGAACCAAAAATGTCAAATTTGGAATCATCACTCCATAAGACCTGTTGCCACTGGTTTTCAGTCCAGTTCTTGTAAAATTTGGCATACCTCCGCCTTTTCTTCCTCTCTGGATTCCTTAAGAATGGCTTCTTGACAGCCACCTTTCCACTGAGATTATTTCTAATGAGGCTTGGGTGCACTTGGGTGGAGGTGGATCAATTGAAGGGCCAGATGTATCTCTCAGGTAACAAGCGAGGTATTTGATGGCGTTTTTACAATATCTTGATGACATCACTTTCAGATAATGTTCATGTGCTGTAAATAGTTTTTTTAGGCCTACCACTTCTTTTGTTCTCCACTTGTCCTGTTTCTTTAACATTTTTATGGACACACTCCACACCACGCCGAAATTGGCTAATAGTTCTTTGGGAATCGCCTTGTTGGTGGCTAAAATTACTATTTTATGCCTGTCGAACTGTGTTATCTTTGGCATTTTTCATAGATTCAACTAAAAAATGGGAAGAAATGATATGTTTTTGCAACAGGCTGCTAGTAATCAAATGCTAAAGATACAATTTAAAATTGGTTCTTTGCTAAGTTTTCTGTTGTGTTTAGACACAATACTGGTTTGTTTCTTGTTTTCAGGGTTTTTTTTTTAATCCTTGAATTAGTCATGGCTCAGTGTTGAGTGGTTTAACAAAAAAAAATACCATTTTGAAAATGGTCAGGTACAAGGACTGGATGAAAATGAGTGAAAAAGCAGCCAAATAAAGACTTCAAAGGACTTCAGAAAGCCTGAACAACTACTGCTCAACACCAGTTGAAATCTAGCTCCTTGGAAGCAAAATATAGAGAAATAAGGGTTGAATCAAGACTTTTGCACAGTATTGGATGTGTATATCTTTCTAAGAGAAGGCTGATTAGGTCCACCCTTGTTCTCAGTCATTAAAGTGAAGTACATTACAGTGCAGTGTTGATTGTCTTGGCTTCAGAGCTGTTCTCCCGTCCAAACCTCCTATCCAGTCATTTCCAATAACTGCTTGGCAGAGTACAGGTAAGACACATTTATTTTTTTTCCTTTTCTGTGAAAAGGTGTTGCAGCTCAAAGTGAAGGAGTGTCTTTTACCACAGGCGAAGTCATCCTGCTTTGCACTTACCCGGAGGTTAAAAGCCTATATATGCTATCTACTCTCTGCCCTAATAAACGAGTGCACTTCTCCGGGGCTTAATTCCATTTCTATTGATGCTGGAAGACCCACTCAGCTGGTGGTAAAGACTCAGAGTCCATATAAATCTCCAGTTTGTCCTTTTCACACATACACCCTCCTTCTTTGCTTCCCCTTGCCCCTTGTGCTCCTTAAGGGCTTTTTTTTCTAGATGCTTACCCTCTTGTATTTGGAGCTATTGCATTTCAAATAGGGTTTAATGGGAATAATGGAAGCCTCATAGTGTACTGTACTGTAGACAAAAAAAAAAAGATTTAGGCAAAATGGGGAAAAAAGAGAAGAATTGAGCCAGTTGTGAAAAATGAGCTGAATCAATCTAATAGCTGCCCATAAAGAGCCGAGCCCCTGCAAATAGATGCTTGAAATGTGATCTTCTGTAATGCTTTCCAACCCCTTGCCTCTCAGTAATGCAATTTTCCTTTAATGCTCCTTTTCTTGGAATCCCTTTTTTTCAGGGTGGATGGGGGCTGTGTTCCAATGGGAAGGTGATATAGGTGATATCAGTGAACAGTGATTGACTGTGTTACTGAGGTAAAAATGTCATTTGGGTGGTATCAATAGCTAAGAGCCTAAGAAGAAAAGCAGTGCTCATCTATTAGTAAAAAAAGGAATTAAAATCTGCTATCAAATGAAAGGTTCAAATAAAAGATCCAAATCCTCAGTTCAAAATTATGGTGTTTATTACTATTATTAGTGATGAAAATGATATTTTAAAGGCAGAGGACTGCGGATGACTCAGCTGGTTCATGTGAGTGCTTTTATTTTATTATTCCCCCCTTTGTTGGCTAAGGCTACATATATCCTTGGCTGTGGTGCGAGTGAAGGGTTGTGGCTCCATCTGTGTGGAAGAGGCCGGTAGAGGAGGCATGGAAGATTGCACAAGGCTCATAACAACAACACTGAAACCTGCTCTAATGTAAACACTTTGTTAAGCTTTTATAAGTAAAAGAGTGATCGGGTTCATGTGTCTGTGTTGGAGTATGCCGGATAGAAGTTGCAGCAGTGACAGTAACAGGACACTGGTATCTCTGCATGTCTCCTTAATGTAAACTGAAAGCAACAAAGATAATTACAGGGGCTGATGTGCATTAAAGTTCGTTCTAGATGCTTAGATGCTTAATCTAGCAAGCTGACCAGTGAAAAGGACTTTGAAGCAAAACACAATAATGAATCCGATGCAAACCTGCACTGTTCTAATAAAAATTAATGACAGCTTCCAAATACATTATTGACTACAAAACTGTTTTAAAATTAAAAATATCTAAATATTGTCACTTGAATACATTAAGAAAGGCTTTAGAAATAGTGTTTCGGATTACTGTGCAAAAGTCTTAAACCGCCCCTCATTTCTACATTTATTGACTCACTTATAATTTTTTTTATTTGTCTTGAGCAACAGCTCTCCAGGCTTTCTGATGTTCAAAGTTTTATTTAGACATTGTCTGCTTCTGCACTCAGTTTTAGTCCAGTCCTTGTACCTTACTATTTTCAAATGAATGTTCTTATTTTTTCGTTAAGCCACTTAACCCCGACCTATGACTAATCCAAGTATAAAAAAGCGCCTAACACAAGGGATGAATCAGTATTGTGTCAACACATAACAGACAACTTAGAAGAGAACCTACTTCAAATTGTACCTTAAGGTACTTTGTTACATGCAGCCTGTCGCAAAAGCACATAATTTACTGGCGTTTCTCTGTTTGATTATACGAAAAATGAAAAGGATAACACAGAATGGACTTGTTCCTGATGGGTGTGGAACTCCACCAGGGCTGCCCTTTGTCACCAACTCTGTTCATAATTTTTATGGACAGACTATCTAGGCACAGCCAAGGGGTGGAGAGTGTTGAATTCAGGGTTCTTAGAGTCTTTTTTCTGTTTTTTTGTAGATGATGTATAGTTCTGCTGGTTTCATCAAGTCACAACCCCCAGCTTGCACTGGGATGCTTTACAGCTGAGTGTGAAACAGCTGGGATGAGATTTAGCACCTCCAAATCTGAGGCCATGGCCCTCAGTCAGAAAAAAGTGGAGTGCTCAATCCAGATTGGGAATGAGTTGCTGTCCCAAGTGGAGGAGTTTAAGTATCTCGGGGTCTTGGAAGGGGAGAGTGGAGCGGGACACTAATAGACAGATTGGTCGGGTGTCTGCAGTGATGCGGTCACTGTACCAGTCTGTTGTGGTGAAGAGATAGCTGGGCATGAAAGCAAAGCTTTTGATTTACCAGTCGATCTACGTTCCTACCTTCATCTATGGTCATGAAGTCTGGGTAGTGACCGAAAGAATGACCTCATGGATACAAGCAGAAAGGATCTCCCTCTGAAGAGTGTTCTAGGTTAGCCATGGAGATCAAGTGAGGAGCTCAGACATCCGGGAGGGGCTGAGATGAGAACCACTGCTCCTCCACATCGAAAGGAGCCAGCTGAGGAGGTTCAAGCATTCAACCAGGAGGTATTTTGGTGTGAGGTGTTTCAGGTGGGTTCTGACTGAGAGTAGATCCAATGGCAGACCCAGGACACACTGGAGTTATCTGGCTGACTCTTGGATAGCTTGGGAACACTTTGGTGTCCTCCTGGAAGAGCTGGAGGAGGCAGTCAGGTAGCTGGGGAGAGAGAACTCTGCACGTCTCTGCCTAGACTGCTGCCCCCCTGACCCCAACCTGAGGATGGATGGATGGATGGTTGGATGAATGGATGGATCCATGGATAATATAACTTTTTGCACCATTATCATTTTGCACCATTATCATGTTGTTGTTTCACTTTACATATCTCTCTCACATATTAGTTTTATTCTGTTGCTGTGATTTAAATGCATTTGCCGCACTGTATCACGGCTTGTCATTTTACTTATTTCATGGCGCATTTATTTCATGCAGGCCTCTCACTTCATACCATTGTGGCCATCTTCCTGCCTCTGGAAAGCACCCTGCATCTTACTTGAAAATGTTCTTTCAATTTAAAAATCTTTAAAATCATATTACAGGAGCAGTGGGAGACCCTTCCCAACAACGAAAGCTTATACTCCATACAGAGACTTGCATTAGTTGTACTGATGTATTCCTGGCTGGCATATACTATATATTATAAGTTACATGATGAATTAAAGTTAAACCCAAACTATTTTTTCTGCTTTCTGTTATTAGTACTCAACCGTGAACTTCCACTACAGCCCCAGAAATTCCATGAACAGTTGCATACATGTGTAGTATCAAGAAATCAGTGGAGCACAAAAAAATCCAACTGCCTTACTCCCATGACATCGTTATTAATGGGATTTCACATTAAGTATGATAATGCAGTTCTCATGTTACGAACGCCAGCCCATCTATAATTGACATTTTGCCTTTAGGTGGCAACGAAGTTTTTATTCAGCTTTCAGAGGGAGCAAAAGCTGATGAACTTTCTCTCACAAGATAGTTAACCAAAGCAGGTCAGCCCTTTCCCGCAATTGTGTCCCAGTACACATATAAATATTTTATATTTGTTTGTATATTAAAAAGTACTTTTTTGTTATTTAAAAACACATGGCAAGCTTTAAGTGATTTGCCAGGGAAACACCGGCCTAATCATGCTTAAAGAGCGAGCTGTAGTGCATCATCAGGATTATGGGCTGCAATACAAACAGCAAGAAGCTGTAAAACTGTGAAATAAGAAAACAGGGTATGACGGATGAAACCGTACCCTCAGGGGACTGTTTTGCACCCTACAAGGACAAGCTACTCTGAGCTGTTAGCCTCGCAGTCTTCTACTAAGCAAAGGCACAGTGGCTGGCTGGCCCAGCTCATTATTTAGATGTCTTTTTAATGGTGGTGTAGCTTTCTCTGTTTCTAAGTTTTAGTTGCCCTCATGCCCTCTTCAAAAATACAAGAAGACAAAAGTATAAGTATTTCACTAGAACTTCTTTTTATGATGCGTATTTTTCTATGAGCTGTGGTGGGCTGCATTGTGAAACCAGCTTGTAGCCCAAAAGGTCACATCTGCACAGCAGCAGTGGGGATTGAATGCTGCTGTACTTCAAGGTTTCAAACTGAATAAAACCGGACACAGAAAATTGTGCCAAGCTGATATGTGTAGGCATTGTCACATCTTCCTACATATGTCAGCTTGACCCCAAAGTTGGGCAGGAGAAACCCTAAGTGTAGCACATATAATTAATTTCTCCTGAGCTTTGGTGTGATCTACATGAGTTTGACATATTAATGGTACATTAGGCTCAATCAGGAACGCCTCACTTACAAATATTGTTTATTTCAGAACTGCAGAACAGAGAACAAAAGAGAGCTGCATACTTTGCATCACAGCAGTTAGTTTCTGTGGTAAAGAGAGACCTCAGCAGGAAGTAAGAGGGAGTGCAACAATGTGGCTGAGGCAGCAACAGCAGAAGCATCAAACTAGAATTCTTATGCTTACCTGGTGTGCCAAACTGGATGCAATTCTCCAGAGTGCATATAAAATCAGGATCACTCAGTTTAATAATATGCACGCTACTGGCCTTCATATTTTTCACCCACTTGTTGGTCTGGCCTTGGGGATCGATCATCAGAGGCCACCGCCTGGCGTTACTACAAACACACACACATACACATACACACAGCGGTGCATGATCAAATGATGCATCCTTGTCACAGTGAAAGATCGTTTTAACTGTGAGATGTAGGGGGTTCGGGGAAGTACTGGAGAACAACAACTGAGATGCAGAGAGGAGCTGAGAGGTAAAGATTCACTGAGCACTGTTAGACAGCTCACAGCTGGATAGCACCCCAGTGGCAATAGTACTGTGATTACAGCCCAGTGTTGCTTTTTCATTTACACAATGTTATTGTGCTATGTTATTTTTTTTAATGCACCTTAAGGATGCACCAGACAAAGCTTGGTAGCCTCTTTTTACACTAGGACAAACTGATCGCTATAATCCTGATCCTGTTAATCCACTATGATTGCAGAACATCATTTGTCAAAAACATACACCTGAACTGGAGAGTAAGAAAAGACACTTAACTCTAACTCAGCAACAGTTTTAGGTGTACTACACCTCTACAATGCTTTTGTGGAAAGTGTTTTTCAAGTTCTGTCGTCCGTTTCCATTGTAGCCGATGAGACGATGTCAAAATCCTATCAAGAACTTTCTACAAACAATTTGCGTACAAGTTTCTTGAGATCCACAGTTAACACATTTGAGTAATAATGAATATAAAAGGTAATGTTTGTGCCTTTTATTGTTTGACTTCAATACTTACGATATTATGACATCGTTATCTATAGAGAAGCTGTCTGATGGTGGGCTAGAGATAATGCATTAATCTTTACTGGATCCCCCAGTTCATGAGAGACGCGTTGGGGGGCATGGGATCTCTCCGCTTTTACAAAAATGCATCCACTTCTGCATCTGTCCCTGGAAAGGAGCAGAATATTGGTAATGGATTCATTTTCACTTTTCAACGGCACTGTGCATAAGTCTTTAGTCACCCCTCATTTCTGTATATTATATGAGGAAAATGGGAAATGGGTGCAAAAATGTTTTGAATTGTGCAAAAATGAGTGGAAATACAGCAGATAAGCCAAAAGCAGAGTTTGTGCAATTCTAACCAACTTGAAAGTCAATGTTCGGTATGATCACCTGTATTCTTCAACACATTCTGAACTCTCTTATGCAACCTTTCTTGTAACTTCTTCAAGTAGTCTTCAGGAATAGTTCTCCAGACTTCTCGAAGAAAATTGCAAAGCTGTTCGTTGAATGTTGGCTGCCTTTTGTTCTGTTCTCCGTCAAGATGATGCCCCATTGCAGCTCTCGGCTGAATATTTTTCTATTTTTTTTTTTAAGGACAATACTTTCAGACACTGTCTTCGTAGTGTAGTGGTTTACACATTCACCTTACAAATGAAAGGTCCCTGCTTCAAATCCAGGTGGGGAAACAATCCCCATGGAAGGTTGTGTTGTGAAGGGCATCCGGTGTAAAAAAAAAAAAACCTCTGCCAAACTATTGATGTGGATTATTCAGCTGTGGAGACCCCTTGGGAAGAATACAAAGGAGCAGCTGAGGGTACACTTTCAGAAACTGTTCATCTGCTCTAGACAGCTTTTCAGGTGTGACACTTATTTTGTTTTCCACTTGTTCAGCTTGCTTAAATCTTTGAAGAACAGATGCACACCATGCTGGAATATGCCTACTCTTCAGGTAATAGCTCTTTGGGAACCTTGTTGGTGAACAAAATGCTATGTCATGCCTGTCGAACTACATTTTTCAGAGATTGGATTAAAGAAATTGGTACAAATTTTGTGTTTTTGCGACAGGCTGCTCGTGACAAAGTGCCTAAAGATACAACTTAAAACTGTGATTCAGAGGTAAGTGATAAGTGGCTTAACAAACAAATGGTCAGGCACAAGGAATGGACAGAAAATGAGTGAAAAAGCAGCCAATCTCTAAAGGAAAACTTTGAAAGACTTTCAGAAAACCTGGAGAACTATTGCTCAAAACCACTTTAAAAAAATTACAAGAAAGTCTGGGTCCTTGGAAGTAAAATTAGTTTCTTTTTCCACAAGCTGTCGAGTGGCCACCTGTATATTCCCTTCAGCTTGTGCCAGCCTTTCCTTCTTTGGAGCCACCACTGTGGCCACTCTGAAGAGTATATTTCATAAGTTTATACAGTATAAACACTCAGTGACGCCGTAATCAGGGCAGTTTTGAATATGTTGGATTTTCTTGATATGTGTAAATCAAAGGTGTCATTGTTTGGGTTGTGAGAGTGCAGGAAGTGGACCCACAATGCAGACTCCAGGAACCAGACTAAATTCTAAAATGGGCTTCATTGCCACAAACCAAAGATACAAAGTCCAGAACACGGAATGACTCGAACAGGCAGGAACTCTCACCACACATACGAGGGAAGCAACATTGACGACACAGACTGATTACTAACGAGGAACAGGAGGGAGAGGTGGCAACAAT
>VUQH01010171.1:2888-15107 GCA_015106775.1 Etroplus canarensis
AAGATTGATGGATGTAATGAAGGAGGACATGCAGAGGATGCAGGGATAGGGTGAGATGGAGGCAGATGATCCGCTGTGGCGCCCCCTAACAGGAGCACCTGAAAGAAGAAGAAGAAAATTCACAAACAGCTGAAAGGTGTGCCTAATAAAGTGGCCAGCATATACAGTACTTGGGACCGGCACAAGGAGTGCCCTGGCTTGTGGGCCCATCCACGATTTGAACCTGGGACCGCTCACACCCTAAGCAAGAATCGTACCCCCAGACCAACGAGCAATGTAGTGTACACCTATACTATTCCTGCCAGTGAACTGCAACAGTAGAATTCATGGCAGAGTTGTTCTGTTACATTACACTGGCGTATTTCATGAAGCACTCTGTGAGCGGAGAAAGCGTTTATTTTCATAATTTATTTATTTGTTTGTTGTTTACAGCGGCCTCTACAGCAGGTCAAACATCAGCACGTTCCCGTGAGGTTCAGCAGGTTTATTCACAAAACAGGACATAAAGTGTTACTCGGTCCACAGAAGAAGACCTTTGGCACGAACTGCAAAGAAACACGTTCTGCTACATTTAACGGAACAGGTCACATGATGGACATAAACACAAGCTGTAACTGTTAAACGTGCCCGTTGATGTGACAAACTTTATCCTTTTAAAATGAAATAATTTTGAACCATTATGACTGCGTGAAGCGACTCTACTTGTTTTGTTACCTTTAAATGTCCTGAATATTTCAGAAATGTCTTTATATTAATCAGCCTTATTTAGGGTGGAACAAATCAAATATCAAATAGATATGTTTATTAAATAGATGCTCAAAAACACCACAACACGATTGATTATTCCTGCCTTATTTTATTTAGTCTGATTTGAATATGATTTGTTCAGATTCTCGACACCAGTTCCTCCGGCGCTCCTGTGGGATCTTGCCGGTCCCTCCGGTTCGCCACCTGCTGGTGCATCAGTTCTTTACGTTCTTCTGCTGGTGTTTGTCTGCCATAAGTAGCGTTTGCTGTGTTGGTTCCCCTGGATTTCTCTGAAGACGCTGCTGCTCATCCAGATTCTGGATCTTACGAGTTCTTCCTATAATGTTTGCAGTCTAGCTGGAGGTTCTGCAGCTGTGTGTTCACCGGGTCCTCTGGTTTCTGCTGGTTCTGGTTCTGGTAAACACAAGACATTTTTCAGCAACTGTTTCTTTTCTTTCACACATATTTTTTTTTTAACACTGTTTACAATCTAAACCCAAAATTACAGATCCAGCAGTTGTCTGGCTGTGGTTCAGGCTTGGTTCCAGGTCTGTGTTCCTTCATTAGTAGTTGCTTTCTGTACCTGAGTACTAACACACACACTATTTTTTATTTGGACTCAGTCCCGCAAATACGCACTACAGCACTAAATGTTGCTAGTGTCCTGAATATTTCAGTAGTCCCCGGTAAGTTATAACTATCTGTTGGTACGGTGGGTTGTGCAGCAGTGGGATGCACATATTAACATGTGGGGGACTGAGTTGCTGCAGTTCCCCTAGTGGCCACTTGAGGTTGGCTCCAAAAGTGAGTCAATCTCCAAAGACTTAACATCACAGACTGTATGTAAAAGATGGATGTAGCTTCCGGTTCTGAAAAGTGTAGCCAGTGTGGAAATGCTTTAAGCCTGCATTCTAATAATCAGCAGGGGGCGACTCGCGTAGTTACAATCAGCTTCCATTTGAAAAGAGGTCTATGGAAAAAACAGCCCCTGGCTCTCTTGCTCGGTGACGTCAGCAACCACTTTGATGTTGAATACAGCTTGACGTTCATTTTGTGGTCATCACTGGAGTCAGAAGTAAACTATAGGATATGCTAATTTGATAAGTTGTTGATGCTTTTTGATAATTCTCCTGGTTTAATTCTGTTAAGGCTTAAAGTTAGGGTCACTGCTGCTTAGACAGTCAACTAGGCCTCACCTCTGCCAACTGGAGTCACTAAACAAAATGCATCAACACTCTGTACTTCAGCAGTTATTTGTCTGTATAATACACAAAGACAGTTTATACATTTAACTTGTTTACCAAGTTTGCAAAAGCCCCTGTCACATCTTGACGATTTAACAAGCGTAAAAAAAAATTCTCGAATACGCTGGCATACGTCGAAATTAAGACAACAGAAAGAGAAATCACAGACTTCAAGTGAAGTTTAACCACAGACTGAATACAGAAG
The DNA here is from genome assembly GCA_015106775.1 of Etroplus canarensis. Lineage (NCBI taxonomy): Eukaryota > Metazoa > Chordata > Actinopteri > Cichliformes > Cichlidae > Etroplus > Etroplus canarensis. Next base: position 5,085 of record VUQH01010171.1, read on the forward strand.
GTGGAGCCTCGGCAGTGTGGTGTACCTGCTTATGCTGCAGCTGGGAGCTGTACTGGGCCATTGTGGAGTACAAGAACTGGTACTGCTCTGTGGTCTGGATCATACCGCCTCTGCATAGGACGAGAGTGGAGACCACAGGTTAAACAGGTGCAGGAAAGGAGACATTAAACGGAGAGAGAGGAAAGCACCCACCTGTCGAGTCGAAGCTGGCAAACAGTCTCCAGGATGTCAACCTGCCCGGTTTCCCTGAGCTGCTGACAGCCGATACTGCTAGCTATGAAACAACCAGTCCTCCCAATGCCTGCGCTGTGGGCAGGGGAAGAGAGAAGATGTTAGTGGAACAGCAGCGTGGGAGCCATAATGGCTAAAGCTCCTGTCACACCTTGACAATTTAACCAGCGTATGCCCACGTATGAAAAATTCGGCGAATACCCTGGCGTATGTGGAATAAGTTATTGGTAAGTTTTGTATAAGTTAAGAGCACGCTGAAGCACGCTGGTGTACATCGTAGTATGGCGAGGTTGCCGAAAAATTTCCCACGTATGCCAGCGTATGGCTCATATGTCCTGCATGTGCAGGCCATAAGTTGTAGATAAGTTATACGATTGTTGACACACGTTCACACATGTTACTTGTGAGGACCCCGTCACACCATGACGATTTAACAAGTGTCTGTCGACACACACAAATTCCTCTAAAACGCTAGCATACGCAGAACAATTATGTTAAATGGACGTTTAGAGAAGATATTGCTAACATATATAGATAATACAAACGAATGCTAGCGTATTGCCGGCATTCACACCTTGAAACCCATTTACACCACCTTCCTTAAGTGCAGCACATACACCTTTATGTGGTAGCTATACGTTAGAAACACATTCAATATGACTGGAACACGTCAAATACGTCTACAAACGTCCATATGCGTTGGATGTAAGTTCAATATATGTTACACATAAGTTAAAAACACGTTATTCATAGGTTATTAATATGTTTTGGGTAGGCAAGACATTATTGTCATGTATTTCGACCTATGAGTAACATATGCAGGACATATGAGCCATGTGCTAGCATATGAAATTTTGTGGATGCTTAAAATTTTCCAGCGACCTCTCGTGCTACGACGTATAACAGCATGCTTCAGTGTGCTCTTAACTTACACAAAACTTACCAATAACTTATTCAACATACACCAGCGTATTTGCAGATTTTTTTCATATGTTGATAAATGCTGGTTAAATCGTCAAGATGTGACAGGGGCTTAAGTTACTAGAACGCTGTCAACATGCTAAGCATTCTTTGGTATAAGTTCTCTATAAGTTATCGTAATGTTCTATATAAGTTACTAATACATTAAGTATACAGTACGTCCGTAATTTCTAAAAAACATTGTTGTTCTGTGTTTGCCGGCATGTTAGAGAACTTTTGATGTGTCGACATGTGTTGGTTAAATTGTCAAGATGTGACGGGGCTAAGGCTCATGGGTATCGTAGTATTTATCAGAACCATTCTGTGGATGCATTATCATGCTTTGCTGTCTAACAGGTGTGAGAATTTTTCATTAATTTTAATATTTCCAGGGCTTTTAATACTATGCTGTTGCAACACAGCGACAAAGTCCTGGGTTTGAGCCCAGGCAGGGCCCTTCTGTGTGGAGCTGGCATGTTCGCCTATGTGTGCACAGGTTTCGTTCTGGGCTTCTCCTAACACTGAAAACCATTGTAGGTCCATGTTGCCCACTCTGGTCCAGGATTGCAGGACTATCTCGCAACTTACAGCTACTTTTAAGGAAACTACGAGAAATTTCCAGGAGAGTGGCTCCCATATGTGACCTTTGTGCTGACTTTTGAATGAACTCTGACTGAGTTTCTGTGAGTTATCAAGCGTGCAGCGGGTAATTTGCACCCAAAGACACGTTTCAGGCCACTGCCACACCGCAGCCCCCTCACTTTAAACTTTTATCTGCTCTACCTGCTGTGGTTGGCTTCTCAGCTATGGCAGCCACGCACGCTCTCTGACAGGAAGCAGCTTTCGACATGTCCGCGGCCACTTCACAGGCTATTCAGGGTTCAAGTTCAAACCTCAAACTAGATTTTTTGTCAATTCTGCAATATGTGTAACACACACAGAGGGTTGAACTTGCGTTGCTCCAGGGCCCTCGGTGCACAGTAAACAATTCAGTAGAAAAATATAAAATATAAAAGAATATAAAAATATATTGTATAAAAGTAATATTCACCCCAAACTGTAACGCTATATGTCAAAAGCAGCTTGTTGATGTGCCCATGGTATTCATGTTTATAAATTTAAGTTCTGTTTTTGGTCCATATAGTTGAGATTTTGACCGTAGGGTTTATTTTCTTTAGAGCTTTTTGTTATTTACATTGCAAAGCATCTTCTTACACAGAGTTCTATGCTTGAGTTTGTCATTTTGAACAAAAAGTCATTCTGTTTTTGCTGAGAAATGATCTGATCAGCCCATCAAATATCACCAAATTGTGACTTTTTGAGAGCAATGCACACGGCGTGGTTAACAGTATCTTCATAAACACATGGAGGTCAGAACTGAATATGATGAGATTTTCTCTGGGAGTGACCAGGATGGACAAGATTAGAAATGAGTACATCAGAGGGACAGGGCAAGTTCAGAGATGAGGTCAAAGAAGCAAGGCTGACACAGTTTGGACATGTTCAGAGGAGGGATAGTGGACATATTGGATAAATGATGTTGAAGATGGAGCTGCCAGGCAGGAGGAGAAGAGGAAGACCACAGAGAAGGTCGATGGATGTAGTGAAGGAGGACATGCAGAGGGTTGGTGTGAGGGAAGAGGGTGCAGGGATAGGGTGAGATGGAGGCAGATGATCCGCTGTGACAACCCCTAACAGGAGCACCCGAAAGAAGAAGAAGAAGAAGAAGAAGAAAAAGAAGAAGAAGATTTTAACCAGTGGTCAGATGGTTTATCACTATGAATTCTGGGATGCCATTATTTCCTCCCCTTTCATAAAAGCTGGGCCAGTGTCTCCTTCCCTAAATGAGGAGATAAAGGAAGCACAGAAGCTCTTTTCCCAAGTATTTACAGAATTGGAACAGCTCTCATTATGGCTGCCACACAGATACTTCCAGATTATTTCACTAGTGTCTCTGTAACATAGTGGTTTATGTGTTTGCTTTCCCAGTGGAAGGTCCCAGGTTCAATTCCAGGTGAGGACACAAGCCCTTCCCACCATGGGAAGATTGTCAGGAGGAGCATCTGGTGTAAAACCTCTGCCAAGTTACTGATGCAGATTTATCTGTTGTGGTGACCCCTTGAGGAAAACACAAGGTAGCAGCCAGAGATGCTTCAGGAACCTTCCTAAACAAACTGACTATTCAAACATACCCACTAATTCTTCTGTGTTGCTCAGAAAAAATCAAAGGAATATGAATAAGTCATCTTCGATTGCGGTTTTCAGCAGCAGAGCTGCCTCAGATAAAGGACCCACCTGCAGTGGACGATGATTGGTCCAGGACCTGAGCCGGGGGCAGGGACCTCATGGGAGCTGGTGGGCGGCACGGGGGTGCTGTACGTCTCCACCTCCTCCACCAGCCTTAGATACGGAGCGATGCATTGCGGGATGTGATGGTCGGGCCAAGAGGTGAACCAGTAGTGTCTGACATGTCGACGCTCTGAACTCAGCTGAACACACAAACACACAGATCTGGTTGTCAAACCTGCACTAATTATGCTTTAAAATTCCCTGACAGGTGCCCCGACATGCAGCTGCTTTTCTACTCATATTGAGCACCCAAAGCACTTTTAACTGTACGCCACATTCAAGGAACGCTTCATTCTATGCCTCTAAGCACTTTTCAAACTATCGCGCACACATTTTCACTTTGATGGCTGCAGCAGCGCAATTTGGGGTTCAACATCTGGTCCAAGGACACCTCAACATGTGGACTGGAGGAGCCAGGGATCAAACCCAGGGATCTTTCCAGGATGATTTTTTTTTTTTTTAAAAATGGGGTGGCACGGAGAGAACCAAGAGCCAGGCAGGGTGGGATCAGTACAAAGTTGAAACTGTTTTTAGAGTTTTTACTTAAGTAAAAGTTCAAATGCAACTTAAGTATCTGAAGTACCTCAAGCAAACTTCCTTATTATTTAGAATGGTGCTTTCTGAATCATAAAGAGTACATTATGTTATTTTATTATGGGCTCATTTTGGTAGCTATATTGTCTAAGCTGTTTTTTAAAATTTATTTTGGGCTTTACAAAAAGTACTTTTAATATTCAAGGCTTGATGGCATCAGCTCTGATTTGGTATTTGCACCATTCATGGAGCCGATCATTTCAAAACGAAACCAGAGTGTGATGATGACAAAGGCAGCTTAGTCAGTGTGAACACGCATCCAGCTGAAGGTCCAAGAGATGGTGGGACTGATAATGACTCTACTTTAGTGCTATTCATAGACTCCTCTATGAGTCTATGAATAGACTTTCCAGGAGAAAAAGAAAAAGAAGCCAAAACGGTCAGATGCTGACACAAGTACACACAAAGGAATTTCACTGTTGCTGAATCAGAACTGTTTCAGAAAAAAATTCCACAGAAACTCTGTAGACATCTAATCTGTAAATCTTTGTTTAACCACAGGGCAGTGGAGCTCTGCAGCTTTCTAGAATAGCAAAGCAGCAATAACGTCAGTCTGACCTCAGTGAGAGTCATCCAACGAGAGAAAACATTTTGCTGATATCTGGAAATGACTGTGATCTTCATAAATGACCAAGCATTTGACGCATTCATGTGGCTCGTAGAAGTGTCTGATATACTTTGCTGTACCTGGATCTCCATGTCCGTGATCGTGAACCCGTCTTTCTCCTGGCTGGCTTTCACTCTGATGAGGAACCTGCCAAATAGGCTTGTTTTTTGTTCATCTTCGTCTTCCTCCTCCCTCTGCCTATCTTCCTCTTCCTGGTCCTCATCCTCCTCCTTCACCCTCTTCGTCCTGTCTCTCGGCTGTGGCCAGTACACCTCACATTTCTTTGAACACACAAAAGGCATAACTGTTGGAGAACACAGCAATCCACCTCCTCCATATTCAAATGAATGACCAATGAATGCACAGCTTGTGAAAATACAGGCTAAAAATGCACTGGAAAAATAGCACAAAATGTAACAGAAAATATGAAATGAAAACACTGAATTACAAGGTGCAATCAAAGAGTTCCTGTTGTGCATGAAGGGGTCGCAGCAGAGCTGCGTGCATGCAGCATTTGTCAGCAGTAACTTTAAAGACCGGATTCCACGCAGCACAGGGATCTGTGGAACTTGCATTTTTGTGCCCGCTTGCGGGTTTGCATTTTTGATTTGCACCACGAAACAAAACCAGCACTGTGGCAAATACTGCGAGGATCTGTCCGAGCACTGAAAGGTCTGTCCAGCATCATCAGCTGTGATGATGGGCCAGTCTACAACCTAAGCAGAATTTTCGATAAAGAGGAAAGCACGTAAATGCACGGGTGCCACATCTAAGTGGTTTTGTACCATGAATTGTTTAAGGTCAGATTGTTATTGCCAAGGAAACTGAAGGAGAACAATCAGCTCAAACATTCTGAACTCTGGTGAAATGGCTATCACATGGTCCATCTTAGCAATGCGACTGTTCATGGTGTGTTCCAGCAAAGTAAGGTTTAAATTGAAGGGTGAGCATTTTGACACGCTGAAGGACATCCAATGCAAAACAGGACATCCAGGGAGCATTCCAAGCATGGGAGAAATGTGGGACATGGTGGCTTACTACACAAGGTTACCATTAAAAGCCTTTATTTTAGATTTTCTTTAAATTTGCATGTGCTGTGAGAGAACTTTTTGAACACAAATGTCAATATCCGTTGGAGGTATGTTTGATATATGTTACACATATGCTAAAAACACATTACTCGTGGGTTATTAATACATTTTGGGTACGTTAGCCATCATCTCCATGTATTTCAACATATGAGTAACGTGAATCTCCGTATGTGTAAAGTACCTGCAAAATATGGTCTGCGGGACGTCTGAGCCATATGCTGGCAAAGGTCAGAGATTTTGTGCATGTTCAAAATTTTCCTGCGACCTCAACGTCAGCGATGTATACCAGTGTAATTCAGCATGCTCTTAACTTACAGAAAACTTACCTAGAACTCATTTGACTAAATTGCAGTTTTTTTTCCTATGTTGGCATAAGCTTGTTAAATTGTCAAGATGTGACAGGGTCTTTATCTTGATGTATTTTGACTTATGCGTAACTTACAAGTAACATGTGCGAACGTGTGTCAATGATCACATGACTTACACACAACTTATGGTCCTCGTATGTGGGACGTATGAGCCATACGCTGGCATACGTGGGAAATTTTGTGCATGCCCAAAATTTTTCAGTGACCTCTCTGTACTACAACGTATATCAGAGTGCTTCAGTGTGCTCTTAACTTGTACAAACCTGACCAAGAATACCATTCAACGCACACCAGCGTATTTGCCAAATTATTCATATGTCAGCGTACGCTGGTGAAATCAAGGTGTGACAGGGGCTTTAGTCATCTGCCTCAGATGCAAAGTACTTTATAGTATAGTGCTTTGCAGTACCACGCTGGAATTCAGTGAGCACTTCAGAGCAACCCATACTTCAACAAATGTTTGTAAAGGCAGACTGCATGGCTAGCTGCTTGACACCCGTGTCAATGGGACTGAAACACCTGAATTCATTGATTAAGAAGTGTGGCCCAACACTTTTGTCCATGTAGTGTACATGAAGGACTTGAATAAACCTTCTTTCCGGCACTACTACTACACAAGAAAGTGGCACGATCAACAAAAAAACAGCAGTTGTGTCTCCTCACCTCGTTATTCTCCTTCAGTCTTGTAAGCATTACAATAATACTGCTCCTCTCCTGCCACACCATGTCCCAGAAGTCCCCCACGGTGTGCACCATCGGTCCCTGGGTGGCAATGTAGGCCCTGGGAGCCCCTTTGTAGCCCTGCAGAATAAAGATGGTCAAAACCCCAAACAGGTAACCAAATCAGTAAACTTCATCTGTACAGGCACTTTTTTAATAGTAAGTACTTTATTAAGAAGTCACCACCAGGACAATAGAACTGTTAGGGGGCCACGATTGGGATCAAAATTGTTTGTTTCATAAGACACTGAGAGATTGTAAGATTGTCTTTTTTGCCTAAACCCAATGAAACAGTGAGTGTCCACCAAAAAAGTAAGAAAATATACAAAACTAAATGAAGAAAGAGTTGCCTCGTGCAGGAGTCAAACCTCAGTATCCTGTGTAAAAGTCTTGTGGACTGTTCCAGCCCACCAACCTAATGTTAACTTTAAGTTTTGGGACGATGACATTTTTTCTGTAATTTTGCCTTTGGACACCATCGCAGTGGATTTTAAATCAAACAGTTAAAATAGGATTGAAGTGCACACTTTCAACTTCAGTTCAAAGGGTTTGGCTTTAGGAGTGGGCAAAACAACAATCTGGAACAGTCTTAAAAAGAAGGAATACTCTGGCCAGCTCATCAAGACCAAAAGGCCTGGAAGATCATGGAAGACGACCAAAGCGGATGACCACAGAATTCTTTCCTTGGTTAAGAAAAACCCTTCACAACAGCTAGCCAAGGAAAGAGCAGCTTCAGGGAGGTAGGTAGGATTGTCAAAATCTGCACTCAAGAGACGCCTTTGTGAATGTAAATACAGAGGGTATGCAACAAGGTGCAAACCACTGGTTTAACTCAAGAACAGGAAAGTCAGATTGGAGTTTTCTAGAAAACATCTAAAATAGCCTGCGCAGCTCTGGAAAAATCAGGGGACAGAGGAAACCAAGACGCTCTTTCAGCAGAGTGACGGGAAGAGGAAAATATGGAGAAGGAAAGGCACAGCTCATGATCCAAAGCATACCACATCAACTGCCAAACATGGTGGATTTAATGTAATGGCATGGACATGTATGGCTGCCTTTGGAACCGAGTCACAAGTGTTTACCGATGATGTGGCTGATTCTGAAGTGTCCAGGGCTATTCCCTCTGCTGAGATTAGGCCAAATGCTACAAAACCAATTGGATAGTGCTTCACAATGCAAATGGATGATGACCCAAAACATAGTGCAAAATCAACCCAAGAGTTTCTCAAGATGATTAAATGGTATATTCTTCAATGGACGAATAAGTCACTTGATCTCCACCCACCAGTGCAGAAAACACTGAAGGCAGGGAGTCACACAAACAAGCAGCAACTGAAGGCGGCTGCAGCAACGGCCTGGCAGAACATCTCAAGGCCGGAAATAAACATTTTGGTGATGCCCATGGGTTCCAGACTTCAGGCAGTCACTGACTGCAAAGGATTTTCATCCAAGTATATAAAACAACCCTCATATATGAACTGATACGGGGGGCTATGTATAAAAATGGCTGTAATTCCTAAATAGTTAATGCAAAAACCGTGAATTAAAGCTGAAACTGCACTCGACCCACATTTAGACTGCCTGATTTAAAATCTACTGTGGCGGTGTACAGAAAAAAAGCAACTGTGTCACTGTCCAGCTTATGGACCTAACTGTATAAAATGTGTTATTCAGTTTAACCCAGAGCTGTACAGTAACTATATTGATTTCTTTTCTCCTCACATTATTTAAAGATTTCCATGTTATTCAGATTTGCAGTTCAGGTAGTTTCACTTCTGATCACCTGAGGAACAAAATGCTTATTTTCCATCTACGAGTCAAACAACAGCCGCTTTGCTTAAACTGTCATCGTCCAAACACTGATCTGGAAGACGACACGCGTGAAGACCACACAGATCTGTGATTAGTTCTTGTGACGGAGACTTTCATGCAGATCTTTTCATCATCAAAGCTGAGACAAAGCATGGTTTACCCTTCCTTTATTTTTACCACTACGGCCCGGCTTCAGGCCCGACTCAAGGTTTTTACAAATGAACTACGTATTTGTTTCTAGTGGGACTGGTTGCACTCTGAGCTCCTTTTTTGTGTTGTTTCAGTTCTCAAGTTGTTATAAATGGATGCAAGTGCATTAAAAAAGTCGCTTGTTGTTTTTGTCACACAGCTTCATCATGTCCCCTCCACATCTCAAACCGCCCTGACCTCATTAGACAGGAAGTGAATGAGTGTGACTCAGTAGCAACCGTCAAGTGTCCAATCAAATTACCAAATATTGCAGGAGTTTCAATAAACAGGGGAATGAATGAATGCAGCTTGTATTTGCTGTTACACATGAGCAGAAGCAGCAGGCGCTTTACAAAAACTGTTAAACTGTGTTTGATTAACAGATTAACACACACACACACACACACACACACACACACACACACACACACACACACACACACACACTGCTGTGCTGATGCTGCAGAGTGTGAGGGATGCGTGGGCCGTAGGGGAAGAAAGAAGGAGGGGGAGTTGGGGACATGTCACTTCCTCCCTCACTTCCTGTGGTTTTCCTGGTTGTCAGACTCCCACGCTGACAAACCGACGGCTCATATGTGAACTACTGTTTATTTAGCTGTCCGACACACGCGCACGCACACAAAACCTGAAGACACCCACGCAGAGTGACAGCCCTGTCACACTCCGTCAGCTTGTTTTCTGTTTAATAAAACCCAGAGGAAACGTACTTTCTTTACTGCCACTTGACTCTTTTAATCCAGGAATAAATGATGATAGAAAACAGACCAGATTAAAAGAAACGAAAAATTATCTGACCTGTGATCTCTTGATGCCACCAGCCATTTATAAAAGAAATGTATCTGCAGTGTATTTTGAAAAGAACAGATGATATTTACAGTTATAGAAAATGATGTTTGCAGACGACATTGTGATCTGCAGTGAGGACGTGAACGAGAACCTGGAGAGGTGGAGGTATGCACGTCAGTAGAAGCAAGACAGAGTACGTGTGTGTGAATGAGAGGGAGGCAGGTGGGACAGTGAAGATGCGAGGAGTAGAGGTGGTGAAGGTGGATGAGTTTAAATACTTGGGCTCAACCATCCA
>VUQH01010181.1:6524-19093 GCA_015106775.1 Etroplus canarensis
AGAAGGGGGAGTATGAGGGAGAAGGAAGAGATTGAAGGTGAATACCAATGCCCTGTGGTCCAGATCAAAGTGCTGGCCTCCTCTTATCCTTCTGCTCATCAGCTCCTCTTCCTCACTCTTCTTCATTCCTTTCCACACTCACTCTGTCCTCCCTTCCTGCTCTTAGAGTTTTGCTCTCTCTACTCCAACCACCACTTTTAATCTTCCTGAATTCATCATTCTTCATTCTCCTCTTGTACCAAATTCTTCTTCTTCTTTTTCTTTTTCTTCTTCTTGGTCACTTCTGTCCTTTGCCCGCCCTCCTTCCCCCCCTGAATTCCTTCTGTTTTCTCACTCGTATCCCTTGGGCTTTCTGAGGAATGGTCTATGGCCTAGCTATCCTCCATATTACCTCAAGCCTTTCTCTCTCTCTCTCTCTCTCCCTCTGTGTCTCTCTCTCTCGCGCTCTCTCTTTGCGTGCAAGGGATTGTGTACATTCAGTAGCCCAGCTTTCTCCAAATAGCCCATAAATCATTGAGGCTTGGCATGGTGGGAAGAGATGGCCAGTTAGGACAGAACTATTAACAGCTGAACAACACTTATCATTGTCCCTCTCTGCTTCTCATATTCTTTGTCCCTCACTGACTTCCACTGATGCTCTCCTGTGTTAAAGCACATATGAAAATTTCTGTGTTGAGCATTGACAGTGAGTGCAATTATTACATTACTTAATGCCATCAGCTACTAATATTAATTGATTAGTCAACTGAAAGATCAGTAAATAAACAGATTAGTTGGCATAGGGACAAAGTCCCACCCACACTGGAGGCATTCCACTGGCTGTTTTGCGTGAAATTGCCTTCTTGCTATTTCAGAATTTGGGATGTAATACAAACAAAATGAAAAGCCAAAAAGTTTTTATAAGCCGAACAAAAAACAACAGAGCCCTTAATGAGAGAAAATTGGATGCCAGCAACAAGCTGTAAGAATATGAAAACTTTGGGATCCAGACACTTGGTATGTCTGCACATAGCAAGCATTTTATCACTGATGAGTCAAGCAACCAAATGTTAGTGTTAGCTACTACATTTTTGTAAGTTGCATGTTTTTTTATTATCTGCAGCTTCCTTTATAGCTATGGATAATGTGATTAAATCAAAAGTGTCCTAGCTCAGTATCATAACTTTTTTTAACACATATAATCTTTTTAGACAGCTAAAAGCATTATGTTTGCTTTACAGGCCTTGGTTGCATATTGCAGGGTCAGCTGTCTAACCCTCTTGCAGTTGTGGTTTTCAGCATAGTACATACTGCATGGTGGTTCTACATTCTCTGGTTGTGCAATACTCAATCAAAATTAATTATTTTATAATATTTTCTCGTGCCAGCTGACCCACTTCTTTAAGGACCTGTGACCTCATCCCAGAAATAAAAACAAACAAAAGAAATAGTTCATACAACATCAACAAGAATGGCCACTTCTGGAATTCAGTATGGCCACAGCAGAATGAAAAGCATAGATAAGGGGGATTCGACATTGTTTAAATGTCACATTCAATCATTCAGTTTCCACATTGCCTCTTTCCATTGCAAACCAAATATTGGGCCTCCACTCAATGACAAGTAGCAGTAAGACATGAGTTCCAGTCAGCCCAACAGATGGATTACACTCTGTCACTGTGATGCATGGCATTCATTTAGCAGTTTGCTGAATGTATTATGTAGTTACCCATTGGCATTCATTTCTCCTAAATGCTTCTCTGTATGATGGCCACTTTATAAGGCTACCATGCTAGCATGGGGTTTTCCACTCCTAGCTAATCCCTATGTGAGTGGAGCTGTAATCCCTCATATCCCTCCCTCTATTTTCCACGTTCAAAAGAGAAAGATTTGGATAAATTAATGAAGTCATACATTTACAAGAGGAAGTTCATTTCAACGGGTGCACCTAAAAATAAGATATTACATTTCTCTCTTTCATTTAGTGTCTTTTCATCTGTTTTATATCTGGACAAGTACCTCCCAGAAACCTTCAAGGAAAAACTACAAGGCCACAAAATCCCGTAGCCTCAGCTGCTGGATAATATAAAGTTTGTGACCCGTGGAAAAAAAAAGAGAGAGAAGGTTAAGGAAGATCCAAGGGAAACAGTTGTAATTCCTTTTATCTCCTGAGCTTTTTAAACAGATGCTGTGCTTGTGTGCTTTGGACAGACACTCTAATACACTGGTCTGGAAGTGTCAGTGGTATGCAAATTCATATTCATTTAAATATGTGCTTCTCATCGTCAAGTCATGGTGTGCACTCCTGACACTGCAGCCAGCCCATCTGTTTATTCAATACATATTCATACAGTATACATCCATCCATTAATAGTTGCTTTCTTTGTGTCTGTATTTTTATTCCCTGCCTCTTTTTCTACATTTATAATTGTGCAACCATATTAAAGTTTTTACATCGAGTCTTGGGAGCTTCATGGCAATAGGGATAGAGATTGCTGATATTGTTTAATTTCCCTGGGGTCCAATGTATTCAGAGAGCTCAGAAGCATATGGCTGCCTGCCTGTGTGCTTATGTAGACTAACTTGCATTTATTTTTCTTTAGATATGAGCTTGAGTTTTTTTCTCGAAACTTAATGGGTGAATTGAGGGAAGATTTTTGCCAAACTGTCTCAGTTTTATGCGTCTTGTCTCTATCTGTCAGTTAGTGTGTAACTTAAAAGTGTTATCCTTTCTGCTCCATATTAAAAAAAAAAAATGCTGGGGAAGTTTTTGGCGACCTCTGTGCAGTTACTGAACCTGCCAGCGCAGTCCTTTCAGCCACCTGTGTCTTCCCATATAGCCTGAGTCCCAGAGGACTCAGATGATTGATATGTCAGGCAGTTTGCTGGCCACTTCTTGTACTTATGCCACCAAAGTCCCATCCCTGTGGTCCAAGCGTGACTGATTTGTCAGGCAGTTACTCCATACATCTTTTTTTGCAGGGCTTTGTGTGAGTCAGTGAGTCAGTTAAAGAGACTTTTAGGATCTTGTCAACTTTTACAATAAGGGTGATAAATGCTATGTATTCTCTATATTTTCTTTCTTTTTCATATCCTCTTTTCTTTGCCTGCCTTTTTATTGTTTTGATGTTACTCTCTTTCTTGCTCTCTCTAGAGCCATCTCAGTCTCTGCATCTCAAATTAGTTGTTGAATGAAAGAATTGACATGCAGACTTATGGTTTGTCACAGATCTAAGTGCTTGTTTTGCAGTTTCTCAAAAACACCTAACAAAACACTTTAGCACACAAAAGGACTTCTTACACTTCTCTGTGTTTTTGTATATGAGAGACGTAAAATTCTCACTTGTACATTAGGCTGTATGTCAGAGTTCAGCATGTACAGGCACAAACATTCCTGAGCATGCATGTTTGGATATACAAACCCCATTTGTAGAAATATGTGTTATATTACCACATGTAAACCTTATTTAAATGACAAAAGTACAACGAAAATATTTTCAGTAGTTTAACTAACCAACCTTGTTGTATTGTGTAAATATTTTTTTTTTAAATATGAATTTGAAGGCTGCAACACACTCAACAAAAGTTGTGACAGAGTTAAAATATGACTGAAAAGTGTTCAAAATATTCAAGTCACACCAGTTTTGAAACCTCCACATTAAGCAGGGCAAGTGGGAGCAGGTGAGTTATCATGACTGGGTATAAAAGTAGCATCCATCAAGGCTTAGTCTTTGTAAGAAAGGTAGATCATTTGTGAGAGAACTGTTAGTCAGTTTAAAAGGAACATTTTGAAAAACCTCAGTGCATAAAAGGCAAATTTAGAGCCCACTGATGAATGTGCGTGGTCTTTGAGCCCCTAGACAACACTACATAAGAAGCCATCATTCTGCTGTGACAAATATAGCCACCTGGGCTTGGGAGTACTTTGCAAAAACATTTTGACTTAACACAGCCCATCGCTGCATCCAGATATGTAACTTTCAAACTGTATTACACAAGGAGGAAGCCATGCATCAAAATGTAACTTGCTTGTATTCTCCCCAAGGGGTCACCACAGGGAATCAATCCACATTAGTAATTTGACAGAGATTTTACGCCAGATGCCCTTCCTGATCTAACTGGGGACCTTTTGCTTGTAAGGTGAATGTGTAAACCATTACACTACAGGGAAGCCATATATCAACTCTATGAAAAATGCCATCAAGTTTTCTGAGGCCAAGCTCATCAAATGGCCCAAAAGACTGTGGAACCGTGTGTTATGATCAGATGAGTCCACATTTCAGCTCATTTTCAGCAAAAAAAACAGGCATCAAGTTCTCTGTACCAAAGATAAAAATGACCATCTAGATTGTTATCATCAAAAGGTGCAAAAGCCAGCATCTTTGATGGCATGTAGTGCTTTAGTGCCCATTGCATATGTGGGGTGCAAAGGTACCATTGACTCTGAGGCCTATATTTGGATTTTTGACATCTGATGCCATCAAGGAATCAACTCTTACCTGGACATCCATGCTAATTTCAGCAGGACAATGCCAGACCACATTCTGCATGGGCTACAACAGTGTGGCTTCATAGATACAGAGTGCATGTCCTTGACTGGCCTGCTGTCAGTCCAGATCCATCTCCTATTGAAAATGTATGGGGCATCTTGAAGAGAAGAATTAGACATTGGACCACAAACTGTTAAGCAGATGAAGTGTTATATTAGGCAAGAATGGACAAGATTTCCAACTGCAAAACTAGAATTAGTATCCTTAGTTCCAAAATGATTACAAAATATGTGCAACACAATGGTAAACATGCCATTGTCCCAACTTTTGTTGATTGTGTTGTAGCCATCAAGTTCTAAATTTGTGTATATTTACAAAATACAATGAAGCTGATAAGTAAAATTATTGAACATCTTTTCATTATACTTTTGTCAGTTAAATAAAGTTTAACGTGAATTAAAATATCACATATTTTTGTTTTTATTGCAATTTGGAAAATAGCTCAACTTCTCTAGAAATGAATGCAGAAGGTTTGAGATGAATACATTTTTCCTGACCAACACATATCACTCTTTTGGCATAGTACCAAAAGGCTGCCATATCTGTCAATCACTTTCCAGACTCGGGTGATAAGGGATAGCAGGGGTCTTTAGGAATAGGTTTGTGAAAAACTAGACATATAAAATAAAATGTTGGAGTAAAGGCTCAAATAGAATAGGGTAGCTTGAAACTGATTAGCAAGTTCAAAGGAATGAGTATCAACATGACAAGTCAATGCTTATTGTCATCCTCATTGAAACCTACGGTCAGAATCTTTATAGCTCAGGGTTCTGAACATACTCAGAGGGTAAAATACCCTTTCAGAAACAAAGTATTAGACAGGAGGTGGTTTAGCAAAAATAATGCAGTCTCTCATCTTTAATGTTTAAGGCAGTTTTCAGGATGTAGAGATGGACCTGTTCATTAAGCATGGCACACGCATTCTGCTGTTCCTCTCCCTTCTCTTTTCACCCTTCATTTTGACCTCTAATCTACTACCACAGTTTGACAACATCAGCTTTCACACCACGGTCTCACCCTGCTCATACTGTAACACAGAAGAAGTGGGTTGTGTTGAGTTCTCACAGTGCTGCAGTCAGATGCTGCAGTGGAGAGCCAGTCTGGAACAGCACTAAGACTGACGGTGAGGCTTTTCTGGCAGACAGGGCAGTGGTTGATTATACACATACACACACACACACACAGATACAGCTCATACAGTCACCCTCTCCTTATCTGAATGTGACCTGCTGTTGTTACTTCGGAAGTGCAAACTAAAAAAATGGCAAATAATGATTTCACAACCTTATCTAGCAATAAGCATGGACACAGGTATTTGGAGATTGACTAGCTAAGAACCACTTCTCCATTATAAACGCTCATGTGCCTAAAAAAAACTTGGGCTAAACTCAAATATGTCTGTATTCATGTATATCTGTTACACATCACATTGCTCAAGTTCATATTAACTAGCAGCTGCTCTGTACATCTCTACACATTCCCCTGACAAGTGACACAAATCCACCAGTACCCACACTACACCAACATAAGCACACACCAGCACAAGTATCCTCCAGACAGTGGGTGTTAGCCAGTGGCAGTTTAAGGGAAATTAATGAGCGCTTATAATGAACGCATCAACTAACCTATGTGCTGTTGCCTATGGGAATATTACAGAAACTCACGCGCACACACACATAAACACACATAGCCCACAGGGAAGACTACATTAACACGGAGAGATGGAGACTGCTCAATCACTATGGTTACACAGATGGGCCCCAGAGACAGGCCAGCCAGCTTAGAGACTAGAGACAAATCACACACAAACACATGTAATACAGATAAATTGATACATGGTGTATATTGTCACATTTGGCCAAAAAAGTGTTCCTTTTCTGTTTACCAATACAGTTGCTATCTCTGAATGAAAGTTGGTGTGCAGAAAATCCCTCATCTAACATTTTCATTATTCAGTGTCTGACTTGAGCTTTGGCTCTGAAGTGTCTCGCTGTGCCTCCTTGTCCTGTCTGTTTCTGTGTATTTAACTGAGCCTTTAGGTCTTATATAATATGGCCTATGACAGCATGACAGACAGAAACTCTTTTCTCTTCACACCGTAAAGTTTCATTGTCCCTCTTCTCATCAGAAAATTGTAGTAGAGATAGCATTAAAGCGAACAATATAGCGTGTATGTGCTCCATATCCACTGGGACAGCCAGAGAATAAATCACTTTGAGGAAAAGGGAAGTGGGGCAAGGAAAGATGGTTGAGGACATTTCTGTCTTCGCTCACACACTGTATTACCTTGTGGGGTTAAACCACATCACAGACTATAACTCCTCTTATAACCACACTTTCTTGTCTCTTTTTTGTCTTTCCATTCTGCTGTCCTTGCTCTCTTTCTGTCCCTAGTTGATCCCTGAGGGGACACACGTTGTCATCCCTTCCATCTCTGAGGGCTCTACAGCCTGACAACCCAGCAGTCTGTTGTCTCCCAGGGTCCAAGGGTGCTGCAATAGAAAAATAAGAAATACATATAGACTTGAGGAGTGAAATGGAAAGAGATCTGGCCGTGGCTGCAGCCAAAATGGAATTCACAATGGGGCACATTGTGAGCATTCACACATGTATATGAATGTAAAGTATGTGCGTATAAACAAAAATCCTGTTTACACATGGGTACTGCAGTGATATGTATGTGATATAAAGCTATTCAGTACGTGTGAACTATAAGGCTTTCTCAGTGGGTCGCTCCTTCAGACACATGGCTGACTATTCTTAGCATGGCGACAAGACACTGAAATACTACCCACTTTGGGCTGCAGCTACACCTGTCTGCCTTGGGAATGAGGCAGGCAGACATACAAAGAGAGCAAGCTTTATCATATATGCTTATTCACTTCAAAATTTGTAGGCCATGTCATTCATTAAGTATTATTTTACTGGTTCTGTTGTGTTTATGTTCCCATTCAAGTTGTCACTGTACTGTTGCTATCAGCCCTGTTATTTTCCCCTATATTTATCTTTTCACACACCCATGCATCTTTTTTGGTATTAATTTCAGTATTTATCTATCATCATTGCCCCCCCATTGTTACAGAGCTGGGCAGTATATCAGTATAACTGATATGAAGTTTCGGCTTAGTCTGGAGCTTGTTATCATATTGCAGTGGCTCTCAATCTGTGAAAATAAGTTGAATGAATGGGAATTTTTATTGTAGGAAAAATAGCATGAGTTGACAAAATTTATTATAATTGTGTAGTCTGAGCCCTACATAAGACAAGATAATGGCAGATGAAGGTGCCTCAAGGGGCATTCACAGGAAGAGAGTTGCACTGATGTAGCAGTTAGAGACAATGAAATGGCAGTGTAATTCAGCAACTTTGTCGTGACCACAGGTGAAATAAATATCAGCAATTCAAAGTGGGCAGGTCCTGAGTGAAACTTATGTCAATTTGAACTGGAGTAAATTAAGCAAAGACCACAAAGAGGTCAAAGGATACTGTTGATTGACATACAAGGGGTTTAAAATGCATTAGAGGGTTACTTGCTCAGCTGGACCCTGGACTGTCCACTAACAAGCAACTGTCAGATGCAAGTGACATGTAAACTACTTTATATATGGACTGGACTTTAGTTTGCTTTGACAACTCAGAATATCCTCCATTAAAATGTCTATCATGACAAATTCAAAATAAGAGCTTAGAAGAAGTTCAAAACTGTCAACATTTCACACTGCTGTCCTGTCACTGTGTGAGGTTAGTGGGAATCTTGGATTGCTGTTTTCAGAAAGTTAAAAAAAAAATAACAGAATCATCTCAAACAACTAAATAATAATTTTAAAGAGGTGTGGAAGGAGGCGGTATGACCCTCTGACAAATGTGTCATTTTATACCTGCTGATGCCTCGAGGCAGAATGCTATTTTGAGTTTTCAAGCTCAATAAATGGATAATTGAACTATCACACTTGTTTTGTTATCTTACATCCACATTACAGTTAATTTTGCTGTATTTCCTAGTCTATAATCATCACGTTATTTTGTCACAATATGTAATTGGGGTCAGTGTAATTGGGATAAGGTTTTGTTAAACAAGGTCAATATTTGAGTTGCACAATACTTTTTTGTTGTAGTATTGCATCTACTTTTTATATTGCCTACATTCTCATTTTTCGGGCCATCCCTTGAGTTTTCAGTTCAACACCCATTCATTCCTACATCCTTTTTTCATCCATCACTGCATCCTTTCTTACAAAACTCTTCTGTTCATTCATGTCCATATAGTGTCTTTGTGCCAAATATACTTCCCTCTTATAGTCATCTTTGCATTTTTGTATCAGCTTTTTACAATGAGCAAAAGGCAGGGTGACGGAGACTCTGCAGCAGGCCGACTTAAAGTATGTCTCGGCATGAACAGACCAGGGGAAGTGGTGGACTTGTCGTCAGCGTGTGACACAAGGACTGGCTGGAGCTGCCAGACAAAACCAGTCATGTGAAAAACTAATCTACCTATCCATTTGTCTGAGAGCAGCAGAGGTAGACAGAGGTGGTATAATTGTGCTCAGTGTTCGAAGGATTGCCACCGCTTTTTGTTTCTCAGGGTTACGGAGGCCGGATTTCACAGCCCATTTTTAAAAGTACTCAGTCGCTCTCTAAGCTGTTTTAGATTGCACAGACATGCTGATAATTGAATGAAAAACAGGTCCTGCGTAGGTAGGTGTGTGTGCATGTGGGGTTTAAAGCCTGGCTGCATTTTATGAGCAATAAGCTCATGTTGTTTGTGATCCTCTGTGGACGCATAGATAATGCAAGTCTTAGTCAGCAGACCAGTGGCTATATATTATAAAACTGTAATGAGGTAATTGAAAGAAGGTGACAGAAGAAAATAGTAGAAAGATATAGCTTCATTAGGAATAACATATAGATTGATGATACCATCAAAGTCTAGCACATTATATCTTAAACCAAAGTTAATATGAGTTTACATTTTAATACATTTTGTAGGATGCAAATGTGTCACCCAAGTCAATAAAACCTATGACTGTATAATACCTTTTGTATTACATTAGCATCTTTTCCTTCCATTTGCCATCTGATCAAAGAGCCCAGGTAGTTAAAACGTTAATGAGTTGGATAAGTTTAATAATGTCACCATAGCAGGGCTCATCAATCATGGCTTTGTACGGTATGCCATAATACTGACATGAATGCAGACTCAGTGCAAATTAAGTCATTAGGCTATGCCCCCAGCTTCAAAAAATATTGGCTTTGTGTTTATACATTTCTGTGTATAGTATAATATTCATCTATCCTTCCTACTTATTCCTTTATTACTTTCCTTTCATTCTTCTGTTCTGTGTCAACTTCTAGTGCTGCTTTCCTGCTTGTCTCTTTTGAATGCACATCTTCTCTCCAGGCATTTCCTTGTTAGTTTTGCACTGTAACTTGCTGTCGTTTCTTCCTTTAATATCTGACAAGGCCCCCTGTGCTGACTTTTTCACGTTTTTTTCCACACACTTCCACATTACAGCACAAGCACATGTACGTGTGCACACACACAAACACACAGTTGTGTTGCAGCCTCAGTCTTTGTTACTGTGACAGTACTGTCATTTCCATGTAGATGTTAGTTTAGATGGGCTGAACAAGATGGCAGAGCATATTTTGCCTCTCTGGTTCTCTTTACCCTTGGTTTGAGTGACTGTGAGAGTATGTATGAGTATGTAGTCTGCGTGTGTTTGTAAGTGCGCTTTATATACATGTTGTAGGAACATAAATCCATTGACTTTATCACATTTTGGGGACTTACCTCCCTTTTGAAAATGCAAGTCCACATAATTTAAATCATTGCAACTGAGGAAGAAGAGATGGTTTACTCAGAACTTAACTTAGGTTAACTGCAATGGACAAATCTTATTTTTTTCAGGTACAGAATTCACTGAATTAGCCAAAATCTGGACCCTTGATTTGGTTTTTACCCTTGCCTGATCACACTCCAGATTGATTGACACTCCAGATCAAATACACACACATATCCCATGCACCATGGGAGGTCGATGAATAAGGCTGCCTTTTTGCAGGTCCCAATGAGCAATGTGGGGGGTTCGGTGCCTTGCTCAAAGGCACCTCGGCAATGCTTAGGGGCCTCTGGTCCACCTCCACACATATCCAGGGTTAGGTCTTGAACCAGCTGGCCTTGGATGGCCACTAGATCCAGGTCCGGACAGGTCTTGAACCGGCAGCCCTCAGCAACCCTCCAGCTCCTAAGCGAGGCTTCTGATGCACTGAGCCATTGCCGCTCCCAAAGCTGCCTGATGCTGACCTGTGAGTCATTCAAGCATAAAAAAGGAACCCAACACAAGGGATGAACCAGTGTTGTGTCTACACATAAAAACTTAGCAAATTTTAAATTGTATCTGTAGGCACTTCATTACTAGCAGTCTTTCACAAAACCACATAATTTGCTCCAATTTCTTTAGTTAAATTCATGTAAAATACCAAAGATAACACTGTCTGACCAGCGTAAAATAGTATTTTTGTACCAACAAGGTGATTCCCAAAGAGCTATTAGCTGAAAACTTAATAGCAAGATGTGTGGTGCACCCTCAAAAAATTTGAGAAACTAGACAAGTGAAGAACAGAAAAATTACCCTACAGCAAATTAACAGTATCTGAAAGTCATGTCCTTTGGAAGTAGGAAGAAACAGCTGGCCCTTCAGTTGATCCATCTACCTTTTGCTGAAGCCTAATCAGAAATGGTCTCAGTGGAAGGGTGGCTGTGAAGAAGCCATTCTTAAGGAAAGAAAACAAGGAGAAAAGCCTTAGGTATGCCATATTACATAAGAACTGGACTGAAAATCAGTTGCAGCAGGTCTTACGGAATGATGTATGGACCTCAGCATTATTGAAGCAGTGTGGGATCATCTTTATAGAGAACAAAACAAAAGGCAACCAACATCCAAAGAAGAGCTGTGGAATGTCCTTCACAAAGCCTGGAGAACTATTCCTGAAGAATACTTCAAGAAATTACAAGAAAACTAAGAGAGTTCAGGCTGTGCTGAAGGTGGTCATACCAAATATTGACTTTCAAACTCATTAGAATTGAACAAGCTCTGTTTTTGTCTTATGTACTGTATTTACAACTATGTTTGCATGTGTTTCAGTAAATTGTTGCACCCATTCCCCATATTTCTGGCAAAATACAAAGAAATGAGGAGTTGCGTAAGATTTTTGCACAGTACTGTATCTTTTAGAACCAATAGTTTCCATCAAGCTGAGTTCAAGCAATTTACACATTTGTTGTGTCCTTTGTTTAATTAGTTTGTTGAAACTATATAACACACAGTTTCAAATAACATGCTGTGTATCTGCATATCACTTTTTGTGCCTGTGTGCATGTTCATTTTTCTGTCCCATTTCCTCTTTCTCTGAGGCTATGCTCAGTTCAGGGGAGTCAAGATTACTCAACCAAGTTTCAGTCCCAGGAGAGTGTATATACAGCAAATAGCTTAGTCGCATATGTATATGAGGATGTGTTTATACTTATTGTGCCACTACTGTGTTTGTGAGTGTAGCTTTGTCTACATTTGTGTGTCCTGTGTATCCTACACAGCATACAACATTTCTAATTAGTATGTGATCGATAGCTGGTTGTTGTGATGCTGTCGGAGCAGGGGAACAGTGGCATTTCAAGGGACAGGGATTACTCTGTTGACCTTATTGTTGTGATTAGAATTCAGTCTCAGCTCCCACCAGAGATGACCTCACCTTGTTCACACTGCGGATGCTGGAGGTTGTTTAAAACTTACTTCTTTCCTCTTCCCAATTCCTCACTGATGTTGGAGACTTCTGAAATATCCTCTACTGTGCATTTCTTTTTGTTTTTGTGGGGTTGTTTTTTAATTCACCTCTTTCTGGTTTCTGCAAGTATGGTCGCATGTTTCTTTTGAATTATTAGTGCATCCATCTTTAGATGTTACTGAACCCAATATATTTTACATTTGCTGTACTACACATTGTGCTATACATTACGCAGAAGAGCTTGTGCGAGTGTATGGA
>VUQH01010190.1:0-38383 GCA_015106775.1 Etroplus canarensis
GACCTTACCAGGGGCAAACGGCCTAGCTCCTGGGATCATAAGAACTCGCAAACCCCCCCACCACGGTAAGGTGGCGATCCACGGGGGGGGGGGGCAAATGGTTTTTGATTATTATGGTTGTGGGAACTTTGTGATTGCACCTCAAATGGACAGGAAAGCACCCGGAACTGACTCATTACTTTTATGAATGTACTGTTGGCTGCTCCCTTGTGTTTTTCCCAAGGGGTCACCACAGCAGTTTAATCTGCATCTGTAATGTGGCAAGGGTTTTACACCAAATGCCCATTCTGACACAACCCTGCATGGTGAGAGGGGTCTTATGATTAGTGAATAAATCACTCTATTCTTTGACCTGCAGTCATGACTTTATATTACAATAACCTATATTATAATAACCAGTGCAATAGCATTACAATAACCTGTGAGTGGTGATGGATGGTCAGCCTGATGAACCAGTACATTGTTGATGTTCTGGTATGCTGAAAAATTAGAGAACAAAGTCCACATACAGTCATAGAAATAAAATGAATCTGGTTCTGATCCAGCAGTAAATCTAAATTGTCCTTCAGATTTGAATTTTCTTTTTCAACTTTTAATGCACTAAGATGAACATCTCAACATCTCAACTATCCAAAATAGTAAAATGCTGGCTCCCTTAGGAATATCAGTACAAATTGTATATGTTGTAACATAATAATCTTAAAAGTGCAGTTCTGCGTAAATTCCTTGAGGCACTTTTCTTAGGGGTACTCTCACTTCTTAGTATTGTAAAAAGTAATGGGATTTGCCAATCAGTGATTAAAAAAGAATAATGATAAACTGGTTCCTACATTTCCCAGAGTTCAACTCAGTAATGCCTGTAATGAGACTCTATGCCTGGTATATGTCCCTGTTTTTCAAAACTCCCTCATGAACCTGAGGACATCATTATGTGATCATCAGGGTTATTTTAAAAGCTCCCTCCATAATTAAGGATGAGATTATTATAAATTCATGTCCAAGTAAACATTTTCTTCTTCTTCTTCTTCTTCTTCCGGCTTCTCCTGTTAGGGGTTGCCACAGCGGATCATCTGCCTCCATCTCACCCTATCACTTGCATCCTAACACGCTTTCCCCCTCTCCCCCTCCTTGGTCTTAGGCCAGCAGTAGCATAGTTTCCACCAGCACCCTGTTGGCTAATGGCACCGGAGGCAGTCGTTGTTAACCTGGGCCGCGACCGATCCGGTATGGAAGTCATGTTATGAATCCACATATTTGATTTGGCAAAGATTTTTCGCCAGATGCCCTTCCTCATGCAACTCTCCCCATTTACCCAAGCTTGGGACCAGCACTAGGATTACACTTGCTTGTGGGCCCCTGTGGATGATTATGGCTGGAATATTCATGTTTACATCTTGGTGTTAATGGTTTTACTAAGTGACAGAACTAAATTCTTCTTCTGACACTTCTCCAAACCCATAGTTAAGCCCTAGTGTCATTATAACAGCTGCATATCTAGCAACAATCAGAAGACATACTTTAACTCTGAAAAAGTGGAAGTTCACGTGTTTTTATGGTCATGAAGGACAAGAAAAAAGTCCTGGCTTGCTGTTCTGCCTGTTCATTAATATTTTGTGTGTTTCTGTGGTAGGTGGCTGCCAGAGCCGGAGTTTATGACATCCTCAACCAGCTGGGCTTCTCTGAGTTTGAAAACCCGAGGGACACGCCACTTGCCAGGCTGCGCTGCCGCTGGCAACAACAAAACATTCTGTCACTTCCTTTCCGTGGGGAGTTCATCTGAGAGGGGATCACTGTGAACGCACCAAGACAATACTGTGCTTTTCAGAATAGAAGACATTTACAGAAACATAGTGTTGACTTCTGTATTTACCCTTGTCTTCTGTATATCTTGACATCATCTGTTTGTGTTACTGCTTTTTTCAGACTCACTTGTGATGTTAACAGTTTTGAGCTGTTTTAAAGTCTTTCAGTCTCAACAACAGGCTGCATCTGTATTAGGAGTTGTGCCTTTTTTTATCAGTGGTAGATTAAGACTTTATTAATGTGCTAATATGTACACATTTAGGTAGAGTTTTTTTTTCCAAATCACAGTTTAAAAAAAGTTTTTTTTGAAGTCTTTTAAACTTTGATTTAAAAAAGAACACTTTCTTAAAACTTCTGTTTGAACAAAAGTTAAATGTTGTTATGGAGGAGAGTAGAAAATTCCTCTGTGTTGTCAGCCAGCAATTAAGGTTGCATGTCACAACTGTTTTCTTGAGTCCTGACCTTTTCTTGGCACAGCTGCTATAGGTGACTGTGCATTCGTTCAGCTTAAAATTTTTAAGAAGAGTCACTATGTACATATGGAAGCTGTTGTTATTTAAAGGTTTGTGTGTCAGTGAGTTTTCCAAAACTTATCTGGGAAGAGGAGTGATGCAAAGATGCTTAAGTATAACAGCATTTAATGTGTCTCTCTGCTGTACCTGTTTCTTTTTACACTTGATTACATGTATTATGATACAGGTACTAACATGTCAGGAGTTTCTATGTTATATTTTACTTAGCAGATCTTTGTCTTTTTGTTTTTTAACATTCTTAAAAAATGTCAGATGGTAAAATCACTTCTGTCATGGTGTGATGAAGCACATTTTATTCTACAAATCCTTCTTTCTTGTCAAAATATGGTATCTACATTACTAATAATGCAAATTGGCCAATGTCATTTTGGAGGCAGGGGTTTGGAAATGTGTTGCTGGATGCAGCTAATGTAGCCTCAAGCTGCTCACCTGCAGAAATGAGCAGGATGCGCTCTAAACTGGCTTTTATGTTGGAGGCGTTTACTTTTATGTCCCCTTGGCTTGCAGAGCTTTGACATAATGCAAGAGTCAAATTATGCGTCTGACTGCAAAATTTATGGGTGGAAACAGCCAGGTCTGCAAATGCTTGGCGTGACTTGGGATTTAACAGAAAAAAAAACCCCAAAAAACAAAAAAGAAACTACTAGGTATTTATTGATGTGGCTAAATATGTCATTGCATAGCTGCAGCTAATGTTAGTGACCTCAGAGGAAGGACACAACAGCTGCATGATTTCCATTTTATAATTGCTTTGTCATCCAAACATTTACTTGATTGTTTTCACTAAACACATGCCAAGATTTGCAGAATAACTTTATCTCCACGGTATTTGTTAAAAGCCCTAACATGTTCATTGTATGATTTTATTATTCCTCTTTATTTTGCTACTGTGCTTGTAGTTGCAAGGCAACTTGTAACTCATAAAGTGCATTATTTACGAATCCTGCCTTAAAAATACCAGAAAGATAAGCAAGAACAAAAGATCAAAAATCCTTCCTCCAGATGCCTCTCATTGTTTTTTGTTCCACTTTTTCAGTCCTTAAAGAATACATCTTTTAAGTTTGCAAAAAGATTGTGGTGATTGAAAATGGAAAGAAAATTAAAATACCCTTTTTAAGGTGGAACATCTAACATCCATCTTTGTTTTACTTGATAAAACAAGCACACATGTGCAGGTTGTATAGTAATAACACCCTGATGTTTTAGCTATGGTCTTAATTTAATTGTTTTTTGTTTTTTAACAGGCACTCTTCATAGAGTAAATATCTTTTATCCACTGTATGTCCCTATTATGTTCTTTTTGGAGGCTAAAATAAATATTCAGAAGCTCTAACAGCCCAATTGTTTTGATATCTTTTTACAGTTTATTACAAGAAGAAAAATAAAACTGATCCATCAGTGTGAAGGATTTGGATTTTTGTGTGTAGGAGGATCTTTTGACCATAGTTATTTTGCACACAACTGTCCACTGTGTCCACTGATTCTGCGATGGAGCCACATGATTGTCTCTTCTCTCTTTGGTTTCCTTTCTTTTTTCCTCCTTATCTCAGCATCATCTTTGCTACAGATATGCACCGCTGAGAACCCTCTCGTATATCCGCAAGGCCTCTTTGTTTTGTGCCAGTGCCAACTTTGCTGAGCAGGACAGGTTATGAGCATTGAGCAGCATACATTTACACAAAACAGATGATTCATTGTTGAGCTGAAATCTTAACATATTCCATACACAGTAATAAAGAGCTTAGGCAGATCAAAAGACTAATCTGAGTTGCCTTTTGATGTGGACAGGTAAGGTCTTAATTAAAAAATATGGTCACTCTCTCAAGAATAGAGGTCTGTGTGAGGATTAAAAGCTACCGGCCGGCACATCAGTGAAGCTCACTTGGCTTCACTGGCCTGCTTTGAAAGGCTGATATCCCAGATCACTTCCCGTCTTGTAAGTGCATAGCATGCTTATCTTTGGGAGTACGGAAGTTGTTAGGATTTTATCACACCACAGCCTATCCTGGATTATTGTAAATGGAAACAAAGTGGTCCAGATTGAAATGCTTCCTGTTGGGGTTGGTGACTTTATGAGCTAATTCATCCCTCTTTATTAAGGGGTTGGCAGTGCCTGAGACACAGATAAATTCACCATAACGCTTTTATTGTTCACCGTTTCTTTTTACCAACAGGCAAAAATTGGCGGATATGGAGAAGGTCTATTCATTTGCAGCATGTGGCCAACTTGACTCTAGGTCAAGATAAGCCCAGGACATGAGGACCATGCTTGGATGATATAGCGGCCCCTCGCCTTTGAAATTCTTTCCAAACTCACTGAGATACTCCCCAATGTGAAACTCAAGCTAGTGGTTCTGAAGGATCCAGAGATTACAGCAGACAAAGAGTAGCATTCAGAGGTGAGCGGCAACAGGGGATGTAATGAACTTCATGTGAAAAGCTTCCCCCTGCAGATGAGAGAGCTGCTCAGGACAGGAGGCATCATGCGGGTATAAGGGGTGCATGGGTGCATTGCCATCCTCTTTCACTGTTCTTATGTGTATAAAGGCAGCCTTACAACACCCCAGAAACTCAAGTCTCAGCCCTCACAGGGATTTGATCAATATTAGCAAGATTGTGAAGCTCTTTAAAGAGGTGCTCTTGGGCATATATGACTGTAGGCCTTCAATTACCATGAGCAATAATACACAATCCCTGATAGGTATCACACACCCCACTGATCAAGGCAGTGTAAAGAATCAGCTGGCAGAGTAAGAAATACTGATTGGATTAATAAAGAGCCTTTAAATTAACATCTACCTTTATCTGAGCTTTTGGAGTACATCTAATTGACAACATTTTCTTATTTAGGGTTATTTAGGGTGAGGTGGACTGGCCTATATAAAGAGATAACTAATGCAGTGGCTCCATTGGTAACACATGTATTAGTAAAAGTACCTTCATTAAGGCTGCACATGAATACAGTTTGGAGCAATTTTTTAAACATTTTTTTTTGCCTCTGTACACCACCAGAGTGAATTTTAAATGAAACAATCACAATGTGACTGAAATGCAGATGTTCAAGGGGTTTAACAAAAGAACTGCATTAGCTGTATAGGAATTACAACCATGTTTATACATTTTCAGAGGCTCAAAAGTGATTGGGAAAAGTGACTGAAAAGCAGTTTTTATAACCTGGTGTGCCTGGTGTGTTATTCCATGACAAACTAAGCATGTAAAAGATCTGGAGTTGATTCCAAGTGTTAAAATTGCATTTGGTAGCCGTTCTCTGAAACTGTTGATATGAGGTCCAAACAGATATTGATGAGAGTGAAGGAGGCTATTGTTAAGCTGAGAAATAAAGTCAAAATAAATCAGAGAGATAATAAAAACTGTAGGAGTTGCCAAACAACAATCTGGAATATTCTTAAAAAGAGAGAATGCACTGGCCAGCTCAGCAGCACTAAAAGGCCTGGAATACCACAGAAGACATCTGAAGTGGATAACTGCAGAATTCTTCGCTTGGTTAAGAAAACCCCCTTGACAACATCTGGCCAAGTGAAGTACACGTGTATCATTGTCAAAATCTACAATCAAAAGACACCTTCATGTATGTAATGAATATAAATGCACTAAGTTGCAAACCACTGGTTCCACTCAAGAACAGTAAAGACCAAATTAGACTTTGCCAGAAAACATTTAAAAGAGCCTGCACAGTTTTCAAGAAAAAAAATATCTTTGGACAGATGAAAACAAGATGAACTTGTACCAGATTGATGGGAAGAGAAAAGTATGGAGAAGGAAAGAAACTGCTCATGATCCTAAGCATACCACATCATCTGTCAAACATGGTGGAGCCAACGTTATTACATGGGCATGTGTGGCTGCCAGTGGAACCAGGTCACTAGTGTTTATTGATGATTTGACTGTTGATAGAAGTAGCAGGATGAATTCTGAAGCATTCAGGACAATACTCACGGCTCAGATTCAGCCAAATGCTGCAAAACTGTTTGGATGATGCATCACAGTGCTATAATGACTCAAAGCTTACTGCAAAAATAACCCATGAGTTTCCCAAGGCAAATAAATGGAACATTCTTCAATGGCCAAGTCAGTCAAATGATCTCAGTCCAATAGAGCACACTTTTTAGTTAGTGAGGACAAAACTGAAGGCAGAGAGAGCCACAAATAAGCAGCAACTGAAGGCGGCTACAGTAAAGGCCTGGCAGAGCATCTCAAGGGAGGAAACACAGCATTTGGTGATGTCCACGAATTAAAGACTTAAGGCAGTCACTGACTGCAAAGGATTTTCATCCGAGTATTTAAAAACAATAATTCTATTTAAAATTATGCTAGTTTGTCTCTTTAGTTTTGAGCCCATGAAAATGGGGGCTCTATATAAAAATGGCTGTAATTCTTAAACAATGAATGCAATTCCTTTGTCAAACCCCTCGAATTTACGCTGAAAGTCTAAACCACCCTCAGATCTTGACTTTTTGCAAAATAGAAAAAGCCTCATCATCCCAGAACATATGGACCTAACTGTACATAGAAATGTTGAATGAATTTCTATTGAGGCTATAAAATTTTCAAAGTAAACTCACTCAAAATCATCATAGGCGCTGCCTGAATCAGTAGTTTATATCATGGTGTACTGAAAGCTCTGTTATCTTTTTATCATCTATTTTTCTGTAAATGGACTCATTAAGCACAAAATGCTATTATAAATAAGAGTTCAAAGAAACAATTTCGACCAATAAATTAATCAGAAAAATGTTTACTCAGGTTGTAATTCAAGATATCAGTTGCCTCATTTTCTCTCAAACAATCTGGACTTGTTTTTGCAACTTGAGAAGTTCTCCTCCTGCTGGCCATTTACAAGAATGTTGGTCCAAACTGGCCTTACTTAAAAGCCAGTGTTTAAATTAAGTTTGCTTTAAATGTCCATAAATTAAATTGCAAGCAGTAGTTTTTGAAACACACTGACTGACTTGATGCTGTACTCAGATTAAAAAGTGTTCCTTTAATTTTTGAGCAAACTTCTGGGATATTAAGTAGCAGAGGGGGGTGTTAATCAGTTTTGGCTGCTTTGGTGTCATTGAAATCAACAGCAGGTGCACTAGAATGGCAACAATGAGACGACTCCCAAAACAGGAATGGTTTTACAGATGGAGGCCATTTTGTTGTGTCTTCCAGCACAGTCTGAAGAGCTTGGAGGAGATTCCAGGTGACAGACAGTTACTCTGAGCTGGGCTGTAGTAGGTTCTTAACCCATCATCAGGACCAGTACCTGCGCCTTTGTGCAAGGAGTAACAGAATGAATACTGGCAGAGCCCTACAAAATGACCTCCAGCAGGTGACTGGTTTGAATGTTTCTAAACCAAACGTCCTCTAGTGGGCCCTGTGCTCGCTGCCCGGCACTGTGGAGCTTGATTGGCATTTGCCTTAGAAAACTAGAATTGGCAGGGCCGCCAAAGGTACCCTGTGCTTTTCACAGATGAGAGCAAGTTCACCCTGAGCACATGTGACAGACGTGAAAGGGTTTTGAGAAGTGGTGGGAAGCATTACCCTGCCTGTAACATCGTACAGCATGGCTGGTTTAGTGGTGGGTCAGTGATGGTCTGGGGAAGCATATTCATTTAGGGACACATAGACTTCTACAGGCTAGGTAATGGCACCCTGACTGCCATTAAGGTATTGGGATGAAATCCTTGGACCCACTGTCAGACTCTACGCTGGTGCAATGGGTCCTGGGTTCATCTCGGTGCATGATAATGCACCTCATGTGTTGAGAGTATGCAGGCAGATCCTGGAGGATGAAGGAATTGATACCATTTACTGGCCCCCACACTCACCTGACCTAAATGAATGAGAACACCTCTGGGACATTATGTTTAGGTCCATCGGACGCCACCAGGTCACACCTCAGACTGTCCAGGTGCCTATGATGCTCTGGTCCAGATCTGGGAGGAGATCCCCCAGGACACCATTCGTCATCTCATTAGGAGCATGGCCCAGCTTTGTCAGGCATGCATACAAGCCCGTGGGGGTCATACAAACTACCAAGTACCATTCTGAGTTGCTGCAATGAAATTTCAGCAAAATGGACTGGCTGCTGCATAATTTTTTCACTTTGATTTTTGTGGTGTTTTTGAACTCAGCCCTGTGTAGGTTGACAATTTTCATTTCCATCAAATGATGTGGCATCCTTTCATTCTTAACACTTTGCCCTCATATCAGTATAGATATCCAGCGTGATTTTCCCCCATTGAGATCTGATGTGTTTTTAAAGTGTTCTTTTAATTTTTTTGAGCAGTGTACAATGAAACAAACAGAGTTGAAAAAACCTTTGGTATGTATAAGAATACATATGGGAGCACATGTGGAACTGTACAAGACTCCCAGAATAATCACATTTTTCTTAAAGGAGGTTAAGTAAAACTCATGTCCTCATTTTTAACCTTGCAGTCACAGCACCACTCCATCCACACACTTCAGACACTCCTCTTCCCGCAAGCTGCCAGACAGACAAGCAGCTGCTTTGCATCTTCCTGAATCTAAGAGATGAAAAGTCACATATTTTCTCAGCACGCTGGCATGGCTAGACCACATTACAGCACACACTGAGGCATCCACAATTCCACACTATGTACTGTAACTTTTCCCCTCTACTGGAAACACTGGAAGAAGAAGCTTGGTTCTTTGCAGCTTCACCTGCACAAATTAAACCAGGTATTGTTAAGAAATTATGTGAAAAATTTAGAATAAGCTTTAGACTTTGAAATCCATCTTGGTTAAATATCAGAGGGAAAAACAAATATTAACATGTTTTCAACTGTTAAACATTAGATAAATCCCATTTCTGAGAAAGATGAAGTCTCACATTTGAATTATTATGTCTTATTGTTAAAATACTTGAGAACTAGATACAGAGACATTAGTATACTAAAGTTTGGGCTTACACTCCTGTTATAAAGGACAGAGTGTTCTGTAGTAGAAAATTGTTCTGGTGTGTGGACTTAACCACAGACTGTAAGTGGAGCTATTCATTTCAGAGGGGAAAAACAAGGCTTCTAATTGAATACTATGCTATATTGTGGAATGTCATTCTGGCTTTTGGAAACACATGAAAAAAAACGCTGAACAGTATGGATGGAAAAACTGCATAAAACTTCTCACAAGGCAGTTAATGGTTTCCATCTCTTAATGCTGTGGTTAGTTTCCATTGCTTATTAATGCACAACTCTGGATCACCATCCAAATCCTCTCACTGCTGCCCTGGGGGAATCACTGCTCTAAATCCACACCTGCTCTGCATTGACCATCCTGGGAGTCCAGAGCTAATTAGTCACAGAGTGAGAGTATAAGCAGTGTGCTCTTATCTGGGACCCAGACACAGTTGAGGAACTGTGGAGGGAATGCAATGTCCCATCTAGACACCGCTTTTCTCAAAAATTACCTGAAAGTCAAACTCATTTCAGCCCAACCCCCCCTCTCTTCCTTTGAGGATTCCAGAGTTGTTGGTTCAGTCTCAGCCTGGTTGTCATGTCTGACTAAGTCAGGACTCCAGCAGGGTGAACCGTGGCCAACAAAATCCTGGTTGCCTGAGCAGATTCAAAGTTTTAACAGGCTGTCATTCCACTGATGAAATCTACTGTACGGTTTTCACACATCCTAAGCCTCTAATGATGGCTTTGGATGGGTTCCTTTTCTCCAAATGGAACACATGCTCACAGTGACATCTGCAGGATTAGCCATGATTATTAAACTTTAGACACAAACCACTTGATGTCATTAAATCGGATCATGCAATGTGTACTTTGTGGATACCAGAACATGGAGAAATACATAGTTGTATCAAATCACATAATATCCCTCCAGCTAGTGATAGGCCTGACTTTTTAAATGGCACACCTGCACTTTACCGGGGCATATACTTGGATTCTGCATTTAAAGGATCTACAAGGAGGATAAATTTAAAAGGTGTAAACAGAGACAGAGGACCTAATTTCAGCGCACATATAATAAACCAGTTTTAATGTGCAATGCGTTCTCCATATTATTAAGCTTGTTTTTATTCTGAAACTTCACATGGATTTTATAGAGCATTTTACATGAAATAGACACAAAAGACCGACAAAAGTGTGTGGTTACTGCTTCCCTTTATTTATGGACATGTTTTCACTGACATCTTTTTGCGCACCAGTGTAAACATTCATGAGTCACTCCCCTGCATCTGGCCGAGTTTTTCACGCTCCTCAAGCCAGAATGATAACTTTAAAGACTTTTAAAATGGCATGGCTAAATATGCGGTCGTCTGGGGAAGAGAAGGCGCTCCCGCTATTGGCTGGTTGGGGCTTAAAGTTGAGCAGTTGTGAGTGACGCAGCCGAGCCATTGGTGCGTAATGGCGCACGACTGGACGGCAGATGTTTCACCACCGGGACACTCTGTCTCTGCAGACTTTATCTGAACCCCTTCTGAGGTTTTTTCTCTCAGCTCAGCGTAGGCGTGCGTTAACTTGGTCTCTTGGCGTTGTAAAAGTTATCTAAGGAAGAAAGAAGAAAAAAAGGGGGAAAACACAAACACACAGAGTGGATAACCTCTTCAAACCGTCCCGGTTTTTACCGGGGAGTTGTCGTCATCAGTACCCGAGATGTCCCCCCCTCTTTGCTCCCTAAATGGATAGGGCAGCCTTGGTTTGTGCAGTTCAGTGCAGGCCAAAAGATTGGAAACAACTTGCGAGTATCCGTCAGTTTGGCGTCTAGAGGGGAACACTCAGAAATGCCCGGCTGCTTCGCTGGAGCTCAGCTCTGAGGACTTTTCTCCTTGCATTTGTCCTTTTTTTCTTTTTTCAAGAGGAAGGACTCTGCTCTAAGTTTGCAGCAGAAAGGAAAACTTAGCGCTGAAGTGGCAGCTCTCACATTATAGCCCTCGCTATGGATTGTATGTGTTTATTGATGTGCTTTTCACTCAGTCAGGTATTTTTGGAGCGTATTTTTGCGGCACAAACCCACGGTGAGTTATCCATTTGCTTTCCTTTTTGTGCTGTACTTTTGTACGGCGTAGGGATGCACTCTAAAGTGTCAGACTGGTGGGAATGAGTGATAAAAATTAAATCTATTGACAGGTCAACATAATAAACCTTGGCAGTCTTGCTGTTCAGTTCAATTAAAGGGTTTTGCTGTATTTTTCACTGTCAACTATGTATTACTGTTCCATAAAGACAGCATTCATATGAGGATACTTAATTGTGTTTTTTATAATATATATTCTAATCTTATTTTCTTTATTTCATTATTTTCTTGCTTAGTAGTCCTAAACACTGGAGCACTGAATGTGATTCTAACTTGACAATATTTGTCCCATCAGAAAAACTCTCTGGAAAGTTAAGTGAATATGGTCTTATCGTGCCATTCAGCACAGACTCCCATGGCCGGTACATTTCTCATGTGGTCTCTGCTGGAAGTGGAAATAAAGGAGCTGCTGCTCCTGCTGCTGATGCTGCCCCAGCCTTTGGCAGCAGAAGAAGGGTGGCCCGGGGTGCCCCTGAGATGCCCTCAGTCACCTCAGCCTCGGCTCAGCACTTATTTTTCAATGTCACTGTATTTGGGAAAGAACTGCACCTCCGCCTGAGGGCCAACAGGAGGCTGGTGGCCCCAGGGGCTTTTGTGGAATGGCAGGAGGACTTTAAGGAAAAGGCCAAGGAACAGATCCACAGGGACTGTGTTTTCACTGGAGATGTGAGTGATATGCCAGAGGCTTCTGTGGCTATCAGTAATTGTGATGGACTGGTAAGTGTCACTGCTGCAGACCTGAAACAATAGTGTGATGCTTTCACTTCTTTGGCACAGTGCCAGACAGAATGTGGTTTGTCACATATTCATTCATATCCACGAAGTCCCCCAGGCCACTTAATATAGATGTTTTCACTGCTTCCACATAACACCACTGCATAAGACGCAAAGTGATACTTCATCTGAAATCTTCTAAGTTTGCTGGAAGGCCTAATGCAATGGTTGCACAAAAATAGCATTGCCCTATCTGCAGCATCATGCAGATGCTGCACATCTGTATGTTAAGTATTCCAAATCTATATCCCAAAACATCCTGCCTAGTAGCCTATACATGGAGTTGTTTGACTGACTGTTTTTTACTGGTCACAAAGTCATTATGCATTATACAGCAGACCAGTCTGACCAATGATGAAACAAACTACTCCAAGCTGGGGCAAATGCTCAAAAAAACGATAAAGGATGAGTCTGTTCACATTTCTTTCTGCCAGCTGAGCACTGCTTAAGCCTAGCAGACATGTAGTCAGTTGTTTCACAATATATAGTGGATGGACAATATTTGTTGGTAATTAATTTGTAAGGGTGGGCTGAAGACATCTGACAAGTAAGTTAAGTAATTAACAAAGTATAGCTGTTTTACACTTATTTAGGGTTTTAGTTTGTTGAAGTTGGTAAAGTTGTTAGGACTCATATTGTATATTTTTATTGCAGCGGTAACATAGTTTCATCATTACAAATAATTGCATCCAGCATGTTTAATGAAATGTAAATTTTCAAGTAAAATATTTGAAAACGTTTGTAAGCACCAGTAACATGGCACAAATGGACTTGCTGAGAGTGGGTGTGGAGGAAACTAGTTCATGATGTTGGAACTGATCTTCTTCTTCTTTGTTTATTCAAAGACTGAATTGTATTTTGGCTAACAGTTGATGAGGACCTGTTTACTTCCTGTTAAAGCCATCCATCTATCCATCCATCCATCCATCCATCCATCCATCCATCAATCAACGGAGGGCGCTGGGACCAGTTTCATCTGTCATTGGCCAAGAGGCAGGGTGCACCAGGGACGGGTCTCAAGACCATCATTGAGTCCTGTTAAAGTCACGATAGCTTAGATAGGTTTGCTGCATTTCACTTAGAGGGCACTGGTAATAAATAGTAGGGAATGGAGCTAAACAACATAAGTAGTTATTTACTCCTAATTCGAGATAAAGAAAAAAAACCCCAAAACAAACAAAAAAAACCTTTTTTCTAGTTTTTGCAAATGTAGTGTTTGCTGTTTATCAGAGTGTAGTTGAAAAATATTAATGTCCTCCTACTGTTTGTGTAAGGAATGGTTCTTTCTCATATAAAATGTTAGCCTTTTGTTGACGGTTTGGTGATTGGTCAGTGAAGGATTTATAAGTGAATACAATAGGAGGTTCTACCTTCATGGCATCGGTTTCCAAATAACAACTAAAAACAACGTTTAGGGGTTTTGTTAAGCTGATTTGTGGTGGGCGATGCTGACTGCTATCAGGTGGCGGCTGCTACAAATTCTGTTTCTTCTTATTTGTTGTATAAAATAAAACAATAAGCAAGGATTTCCATAGAAATAGCTAGGGGTGCATGATTTCATTAATACCTACAGAGAGACATTTTGCTTTAAAAATCTCTCAAAAATCAGAGCTTTAGAGATTTCCCTTGTATAGAAAAAATAATGACTGCCAGAATAAAATAGATGGATTTCATTTTTACCTAAATAAAACTGCATTTATTGGTCAGTAACCTCTCATTCGGTACTGACGTGAGCTCCCCCAAAACACATTAGATTCTTAGAGGAGATGTTCTTCCGCTATTTAGAAATGATCATTTTTATGCCCTTTCCTAGCACACAAGGCCTCCACCTTGTGGATACTGTATTTTTAAACTCATTGGGAATTTTTTATTTTGACACTTTAGGATTGGTGTAGCTGGCCAGTTGAAATTGTAAAAATAGCATATTAAGTAAGATTGCAGCAGTTATATTAGCTACATTAGGGTTTATTCCAGTGCATTTTAGTACAGTAGTTACTTCATGTAGGAGGCAAAATAAATGCTTAAATCAGAAAAAAAAAATCTTGTTTTGTCTGATGCTTTGACTTGAGGGCATTTATTAACCAGTTTGATGTTATAACTTGATAATTAGATCTGCTTTGTCATGTTTATACCAAGTTGTTTTTAAAGTTTCCATAACATACTGTAGCTACTTTAAACTATGCAAACTTTGCAGGAAAAATCAAATAGCTGACAGACTTACACTTACTGAAAACAGCCATAAATATCACACAAAGCCTCCTTTATCTCAGGCCTGATGCCCAGCATCTGCAATAATGTATGGCCCAATAAGAGGTATCTTAAAAGGTTTTAATGCCTTTTAGAGCTGAGGGAAATTGTGGTTAGGTGAGAACTCTCAGGATGTGTCCATTCTTTGCCTCGTCTGTTGTAATTTGGTTGATTAAAAGTATAAAAAATATAGTGCAGCTTTCATGAATGAGAGCTAATTAGCTACAGCTTTTAACAAGTGGCTGTAGTGGCTGAAAATGTGGAACCTGCTGTGTGAATGCTTTTATAGTTGACTAATAAAAAGTCAGAGGGTAGAGATTTTTAGAAAATTTATATGAGCCTTGGTTGACCTTTAAGTTTAGCATGTCCAAGAGCTTTGCTAACCTGCAATCAGATCCCAAATGGAAACAGCTACTTGACCCCGTCGCTAAAGCTGAACAATGAAACTGACTTAAACCATTCTTAGGTGTGGCTTGGTGCAAAATGAAGGGCCACATTCCCAGGAGACCTGTCTGTCTCCCACAGTATTGTGTGTTCTCCTCCATTACCAATAATACATACCCATTTCTCCTCTTACACAGTCACTTGGTTTTCATCATGGCTTTTAAAACTGTGTTATACTGTGACAGAGCAGAGCAATGGGAGGTGAGCCACTAATGGATGTTTGTAGCTAAGAAAATTAGAGTGAATTTCCTAACAGGCATGCGACATTTGAATTGCAAGGTTGACCAAACTGAGACTACCCCTGAGCTTTACTGACTCTTGTCCTGAATTATTCTGACAGAAATATCTGTTAAGGGAGTTCAGATAACCTTGTCACCCAGGAGCTTTTGAAACCTTCTGAATGAGACATATATAATGTTTAATTCATGATTCTTTTTCTAAATTATCATACATTGTAAAAAAATCCATTAATTAGTTCACCCAACCTTCATTTGAGAGTTCATTGAGGGCAGTCCTCTTTTTCAATGACAATGAGCTAATTACAGTAGCAAAATAAAGTGGTCCTTAAGCTGAAAAACCTTAATACACTGACTCAAGTCTACATTTGACAGTAGTTAACCTGGTTTTGGTTCCAAGCCATGTTTCATCTGTCTGCTTGTAATTATTACTGCATTTTTCCATTTTTATAGCCTTTATTGGTATTAACAAAACAAAAAATGCTGAAACTAAGGGAACAAGTTAAGATAGAAACAGTTCTTTCTTCTTTTTGAATGTAATAACAGTGAGTGAGTGGTGTGAGCACAATGACATGCTGTGTTCTCTAATCACACGTAATTTTCTGAAAGGCAACTGTGTACCCTTCAGTGACTACCAGTGACGCACTGGCCCTTTGCAGAACACTGTCCTATTCACCTACAAACATGGTAGAAATGCTTTATTTTTTTAAATACATTTGTTATAAATCAACACACGAGAGATGGCAGCCTTGGAGTTATTCAGTTTTAAACAAGATCCAGTGAAATAATGGTTGGAAGTAATGAGCTATATAGTTGCAAAATCAGTTTTTTCAGAATCATTCTTGCATTACCTTCTATTCTACTGCTTATGTTTTGGTAGCTATTTTTGCAGTACTGTCTTCTGCAGACTGTGGTAGATGTAGCCATTGCATCACCTTTGGTTCATGTGGTTTTTATGAAGCCTCAGGTTTGGCATTTTTGGCTGTGTTCAGCTTGGCTTTTGCGAGCCAAAATGATTGTGTCTGAGTGAGAGCATGAGAGTTGTGGAAGAGAGAGGGTTGGATCTGATTAGGAACTCACTAACATGTCAGCTAAGCCTAGTCAGCTAGTTTGGTTATCAAAATCCAGATTTTCTCACTACTGCTGTGTCTCAAAGCTTAAACTGGCAGCTACATTTAAATTGGCAAGCATGGCTACTCGTGGAGCATTACAAGTACTTGGATGGCCTTTTCATAACAGTAAAAAAAGTTGTGGGTGGAATATTCTGAAGTTCTGATCCTTAATGTTTGCCATTTAGGCTATGTAGGTGGTTGTTTTGCTATAGTTTGTTATCGTAGCTTTAGGGACTGCTAATGACTGATAAATTAACCCAGTAGTACTATAAATTATTCATTGTTGTGTGTTGTGGGATTAAAGTGACCATTAAAGACAATACAATTTACAGTATTGTGATAAACGCTTGTAGTGTGTTGCCGTACTTCCAGCCTTTTTGTAAGCTTCCAGTCTAATATTAAGTTTCACACATCAGTGATATACTGAAAGTGTGATGTGGTTATTTGGTCCCCTAATTTGCACTGAAAAATAAAACCACAAGAATACTAAAGGAATAAATCCTCATAAAATAATAAAGGTAGATAAGACATCAATTTTGTTGCAAGCAATATTTTTCAGAGAGTAAATGCATTACGATATACATTTACGGCACGGCAGAAATCAAAAATCATCAGACCAGACAATGTTTTTCCAATCTTCTGTTTTCCAATTTGAGGACACTGGTGAGCCTATGTGAATAGTAGCCTCAGTTCCTGTTCTTAGCTGAAAGAAGTGGCACCTGGTGTGGTCTTTTACTGTTGTAGCTTAAAAGTTTGACATGTTGTGCGTTCAGAGATGCTGTTCTGCAGACCTTGGTTGTAATGAGTGGTTATTTGAGTTACTGTTGCCTCCCTATCCGCTTGAATTAGTCTGGCCATTCTGACCTGTGGCATCAACAAGGCATTTTGTCTGGAGAACTGTCACTCACTGGATATTTTCTCTTTTTCAGACCATTCTCTCTAAATGCTCGAGCAGGTTGTGTAAGAAAATCCCAACAGATCAACAGCTTTCACCTTTCTTCCTCATTCTGATGCTTTGGTTTGAGCTTCAGCAGTTCATTTTGACCATGTCTATATGCCTCAATGCATTAAGTTGCTGCAACATGATTGGCATTAACAAGCAGTTAAACATACCTAATGAATTACCAATGAGGGTATAAAGCTTTCAATAAAAGATACAGTAAGAATTAATGCTGACACCGTTCTCTATACGTTTGTAGATAAGAATTGAGTATTTTCTTCCTCTGAAGCAAATGGCTGATCTGATATTTCTTTGTGTCCTCTTATGGCACACTCAGTGTTGTGTGTTTAACATCAGAAATTTCACAGAATGGTGTGGCCAATCGCCAAGAAATTAAAATGCTTACATTGAAATCAGAATCAGAATACTTGAATAATCCCCTGGGGAAAATTATTTAATTTGCATGTAATGCAACATTTTTGGCATTTGTGTCAAACTGTTATCAATATTTTACATGTGTTTCCTTGCATCAAAGCCAACATAAACATGGACCTGTCTGTGCTTGCAAGGATGTTCTAGAAGCATTTTAATCTGCACAAACATCTTGCAGGCAAATTATTTAGTCTGATGCGTCTGCTTGATGTGGAAGGACACAAAGGAGATCATGTCTGATGAAAGGACATAGTTTGAAAGGCATAAGAATTTGAGTCATATGCATAGATTGCTAGATACGGGCCGTATCTTTAAGATGCACTCTTAATTCTTAATGCCACTAGCATTCAATCTTTAAAAGCTGTTTGATGGACTCCAGTGTACAGCAAATGTATACTGAAGCAATATACACTTTGTTTTTAACTTTAGCTCTGTTTACACCAAGCAGCCACACTATTCTGGTGCTTTAGAACTCTTTAAATGAAGATTTTTTTCAACTTTTCCTGACTCAGTTCTAGTTTGAAACCTCTTGCATTGTGCTGTTTTTTTCTGTGGCATGGTGGTGCGGTGATTAGCTCAGTTGCCTCACAGCAAGCAGGTCCTGGTTCATATCCACCAGGCAGTTTGGGCCCTTCCGTGTAGAGCCTGCATGTTCCCCCCATGTCTGTGTGGGTTCTCTGCAGGTACTCTGGCTTCCTCCCACAATCAGGGAGACATGCATGGGGTTTGGTTAAGTGAATGTAAGCATAAATGGTTGTCTGTCTCTCTGTGTTGGCTCTGCAATGGATTAGTGACCTGCCCAGGCTGTACCCCACCTCTCACCTCTTGACATCTGGGACAGGCTCCAGCACCCCATGACCCTATAGTAGGAGCTAAAACACAGAAGTTGTAAAATTGTGAGGCCAGTGGGCCTTAGGCCCCCATAATTCCAGTGTGTATGGCTTCCTGTGTTCTTCCTGTGTGTAGTATATCACATAATATGAGTTATGACGACTTCAAATCAACATTTTCTGCCACCATGACTACCTTATACTGGTGCATCATATTTCCACCTTGGTCCAATTGTTTGTTCAAGCATAGGAAGCGCTGGTCTTACTTTTTGCCATTGCAGTTCTTCCTCTGTGTTTTCTGAAAGTAACTGACCCGCTGTTTTTTAATTGTACCAGTACTACCATGCCCGGTGTACATGAATGGTCAGTGTGATATGCCTTAACAGGGATCTTAATATAGACCAACTCAAACTATTTATGGCATACATACCTTCAGAAGCTGATAAAAATTCACACCCTACAGCACACTGGTTTTTGTCATAAAAATGACCCAGGTTGAATTGTACTTATACAAAATTCAGCACCATGCCATCAGCAAACTCTTATCTGTTTGATTTCCTGAAAATAAAATTCATCTTATTTTCATTTAATATTATTTCACTAGTCGACAACAGCCTATCTGCATTGGCTCCCAGCCACTGTGCTAAATAATCATGTGAACAGTGATTATTTTAGTGCAGGTGTAGTCTGAATGATGGGAATGTTAATATCACTGGTTTATCATGTTTTTTAATTCTCATGGCATATAGCAACAAAATGCTCAGACGTGAAGAACACGTCAGTCATCATGATACTTGCTTTGCAGTTTTTCAGTGATTTCATTCTCTGTAGTGCAACTGCATTTCAGTGATAAGCCCTGCTAGTGTCTCTTCTTCAGTGAGGCTGTTCCCACAAGGATGACTCCCAGAAACAGATTACACTATCTAGGTCTCCTATCCTGTGTTGAAATGTGCAAGATTTATTGCATTTGAAACTCATTACATTGTGTAGAGTAAAGCTGAATATAAATTTGCAATGTGATTGGTCTTGTATTCACAAGATTAGCACAAGGTTAGCTGAACTTGCCAAGAAAGAAAGTGTTTTAAAACAGACCGGCACTTCCAGTTTCATTTGACCATAGTTTGCATTTGACTGGCATATAAGAATCTGCGATATCCACCTCTGAATGTGACTCCTGCTACATGGCAACAGCTGTGCATTCCAGAAGAGCGTGAACTATTGTTTTGGAGCGATGAGTGATGGCTATGATGATAGTGGTGCTGCTCATGTGTTGGGAATTAGCACAGATGATGGGCTGATTGAATTACATGTGTGATGGTAACACGAGCGCTAGATAACCGCAGGAGGAAGAGTGCTATTTCTGTGTCCATCAGTTAAAAACAGGGAGGAACACCCAGCAACAGTCTGAAGTGAGTTGGCTTACTTTTTTTATTTGTATGTGTGGGGTGGGGTGGTTTGGAGGCGTTTTCCATCCACTGAGGATGGAAAATGCATGTATAAATTGTTCTATTCATGAATGTTAGCAGGAACTCTGTACTGAGCCTTTCCCACTCCAGTATTCCAGGATCTTCTGGTGTTCCAGTACTTTGCTGGCACTGAAATGAAGTCACTAAATTAAGAGCTCCATCAGTGGAAGCCCAACATCTCAGCCAATAATGTGATTTATTTCCACTCACTCTAATCCTTATTTGTAGCAGCTGTGTTATGTCTGTAAAAACAGGTGCTCGTTCAAACACACACTGTGATCCAGGACACACACAGATACAATGACTGCTATTGCTAGTTCTTTGTGTACCAATTTTACTTTTATATCTATTACAGCAATCACTCCTTCAACAAGATTTCTTTTTCTACTTCTGTTTGTTTCTTATTCTTCATCTGCTACAGCCAGTACTTCTTGTAAAATGCTGTTATCACTTCTTACTTCTTCTATGCTCATTAATATTAAGAACATTCATAATTATTCTATTAATAGAAGCATTTATCCTTTTCAGGGGATTCAAATCAGTGTGCTGCTTATATAAGCCTATTCTAACTCAGTTAATGGCTAAATTGTTATGCATGAATGTCGATGTGACACATGTAGAGTTTTGGTGATTATACACTCAGTTTTCTTTATGGTTATCATCTTGATCACATGATATGTGTACCCTTTGCGGCCCAGCATAGTGAGTTGTGAAAGTTGATGAAAAGGAATCAAGTAGTAATCCCCAGCTCCCACAACCTGTCTT
Organism: Etroplus canarensis; assembly: GCA_015106775.1. Classification (NCBI taxonomy): domain Eukaryota; kingdom Metazoa; phylum Chordata; class Actinopteri; order Cichliformes; family Cichlidae; genus Etroplus; species Etroplus canarensis. Next base: position 20,637 of record VUQH01010190.1, read on the forward strand.
GTATGATTATTTCAAACCCTCAGCTCTGCTGAGTCCAGCACTACTGAGCCATGATTTAGTCACTGGCTTATTGATCTTCCCAGTTTTGCCACAAAAGCTTTTATCCAGCATCACTGACATGGCTGTTCCTGCCAAGATCGTAGAGTGAACTGCATGACCTCATGACATACCTTGCCCTCAGAGGCTGACGACAAAGATTCTAAACCAAAATTATATAAACAACTTGTAATTACAGGTTAAGCTTTTGAAATGATAGCTGAATTTTGATTTCTTTGCACATTGCTGCTCAAGCATTTGTGGCCCTTGGCACTTCTTGTTTTTAGGTTACGTTCTCCTGTCATGCTCCATAGGAGGGGTCTCCACCAGATTATCTTAGTAGATGATTTTAAAGAGATCCTCATGATTGATGCCAGAGACATATTGTGATATTGCTTGTGTTTGCAGATTATATGTATCTATTCTTATATATTGTAATGATTGAAACACAGCTTGGGCTGTAATTTTTTGCAAGTAAGGGTGCATATTTCCTCTGTGGATTTCATTCACGTTCCAATATCCTATTTTTGCTTTTTGCTCTTGAAATATTTATTCATGACAGTAAATATTTAATATAAATATAAAGATATAAGACTTTAGAAATATATGACTCACACAACATACTGCTGAGAAAGGATCTGTTCCATTGCTGTACATTTAGTAATCAATGTAGTCAGTAGGATTTTTGAATGAGGTTGTCCTGGCTGGAACTGAACCTGGATTTTTCACTTTGAATCTGTGTTGCTGGATGCAGTGAAATCATTACAATATCTGCAGACACTACTGATGGCTGTAGAAATGCTCCATGGACTACTCTTTCGATGAAAAAAAGTTTATTTTGTGTTTTTACGCTAATTTCCATCTCCAAAGATTTGCTCTTGAAATCTTAGGGTAGTTGATGGGCTGCTGCCGCCGCAAATCAGAATCCTTTACTAATACCAGGGGGGAAATTGCCTGAGTTCCAGATGCTCCTTTAGGTATAAATATATATGGATATGAAGGATAAGGAAATGAAACTGTATAAACCTATATGTAAAAAGTGCAATATCCCATAAACACTCAAAGTTAAAACAATAAAATATTAAATAAAAATATATAAATATGAAAGATGGAAAATAAAAATAATAAATGAACCTTAATGTAAAAAGTCCAATATGTCACATAAATACTATATACAATATAGTCATAAGAGAAATAGCCCAGGTGTTAAAGAGAGTAATTATAGAGCTTGATGGCCACCGGTAGGAATGATTTCCTGTTGCATTGTGTGGTGCATTGTAGTGTAATGAGTGTGCTGCTGAATGTGTTCCTGTGCTTGTCCAGCTAGAGGGTTTGAAGGATTGTCCAATATTGTCCTTACGCTTCAGCATAGAGGATGGCACTGGCTACCACAGACTCATAAAACATCCTGAGCATCTTCTGGCTGATATTGAAGGACCCGAGTCATCTCAGAAAATAGAGACGGCTCTGGCCCTTTTTGTAGTTGGCTTCTGTGTGTTTATTGAAGTCCAGTTTATTGTCATTGTGAACATGATATTTGTAGTCACAGACCCAGTGAATGGAAACAGGGGTCACTGGTGTTTTGGTCCTTTTCATGTACACAACTAATTCTTTAGTCTCTGTCACATTTAGCTGCAGATTGTTTTGTTTGCATCACAGTCCTGTACGCTTCCTTTATCACCCTCTCTGATACTCCAAAGTCATCAGAAAACTTCAGAAGGTGGCAAGTCTCTGTGCAGTAGCTGAAGTCTGCAGTGTAGAGGGTGGAGAGAAGAGGAGAGAGAACAGTCCCCTGTGGGGCTCCAGTGTTGCTGACCGCACTGTCGGGCACACAGTGCTGTAGAAGCACATACTGTGGTTAGAGGTGGTAATCCTTTGTGTCCCTGCAATAGCGCAAAAACTGTTTGACACAGGATTTTAAATTTTGGCAGAATGATAGTCCTCCATGAGATGTGGAACCGATTAGATTTTCAGCCATTTTTAAAATACGTGTTTGCCACTAGGCGGCGTTATCTGTAAAATTTTTGTATTTTTTTTTAGCCACATCTCTGTGATTCATTCAGCACGAAATGAAAATTAAATTGATCATGAGATCATATACTTTCAAGGTGACACCACGTTATGTCTGCCACCATTGCTGCTAGCTGTTGCTGCTGCTAAAAATGTTAAAAAACATTTTTAGGCATATTATTGAATCAACTTCACTGCTCCATACGTCGGTTCTTAATTATCCAATTTGCATTAAAAATACAAACAAAAAACAAACAAACAAATTGACCCATGGCATCTTAGCCTCAAATCATGTCAAGTGGGGTCAGGTCAGGTCAGCATTCATGAAGACATTGGGGCTTTTCGGGGATATACTGTACCTTTAGTGGTCGCACTGCAACTGTGGGGAGCTAGTTCTCTAATATGGTCAGAGGACTGATGAGCTCATACTATAGTGAGGCATCTGTTGTCTATCTGTCTGTCCGCAATTGACAAGAATCGCTACTCCTCCAACAGTATTGGTCAGAAGTTAGTCAAATTTCTACACAGTGATCAACTAATAAGTCTTCATTATGCTAAAGATCAAGTTCAAGATCACATTTTTCATTTAGAGGGCACTTTTCCGTTTTCACAAGAATCTCTATTCCTAGAAAATTGATCTGGATTTTGCCCCCTCTACCATCTATACATACAAACCCCATTTCCAGAAAGGTTGGGATAATTTTCCAAAGTTTAATAAAACTAAAATTTTGGGATATGTTAAATCATGTAAACGTTTGTGTAATTGAAAATTAAAAGAAAAGGTTTGCAGTAGTTTCAGTTTTATAGCTGTGGACTGGTAGCAGGCCAGTTAAGCATATGTACTCTGTCTACGAAGCTATGCTTTTGTATCCTGTGTACAGTGTGGTCTGGCATTGTCCTGCTGAAATAAGCATGGATGTCCATTGAAGAGACATCACCTCGATGGAAAGATATGTCACTAATGTACACTTCAGAGTCAGTGGTACCTTGGCGTGCATGTAGCTCACCCATGCTGAAGGCACTGATGCACCCCCATACCATCACAGATACTGGCTTTTGCACCTCTCACTGATGACTATATGGCCGATCATTTTCATCTTTGGCACAGAGAACTTGACCGCCCCTCTTTGTTTCCAAAAAATGAACTGAAACGTGGCCTCATCTGACCACTACACAAGGTTCCACAGTCAAGATGAGCACAGGCCTAGAGAGCTTTGTGGCGTTTCTGCATAGAGTTGATGAATGGCTTCCTTCCTGCATAATATGGTTTTAAGTTGCATTTCTGGATGCAGTGACAGACTTTGTTAAATCCCAATCCCATATTTGTCACAGCAGAATAATAGCAAAACCACTGAAAAAAATCTTTCGTCTTTGCTTTGGTTTGTTAAATAAAACTTTGTCTATATTAACATATCACAGAATATTGTTTTCATTGCATTTTGGAAAACATCCCAATTTTTCTGGAAATTGGGTTTGTAAGCTAGTGAGGCACATTTCTCTGTGTAGCAGAGATGCAAATGAAACAAACACATAATACAAATACAGGCACACAGGCAAAGCCGACAAAGGTTTGTTTGATTTAAATCAAATTTTTAGGCTAGTGTTTGTGCTTGTTAGTTCTTTTTTACTTTGTTTTTTTACATCGCTGTGTCCAGTCCTGCTTTTGAAACCAAACAAATTAAGCACAGAATAACATATTTCTTTAAACAAGACCAACTTCCACTAGTGAAGTGTGTGTGCTACACTGAGGAGGTGACTGAGCAAAAACAGCCATATTTACATACAGTAAATACCACCTTCAGATTTGCTCTTACTGGTGTGTGGAATTTAGTGCACTGGTGAGCTTAAGGGTCAGCAATATTTACTTTTTGTGTGGGCTCGGTGACGTGGCTGGATGCCTCAACTTCAGAACATTTTTCATAACTTACACAGGCGACGCAAGCTAAACCACACTAAGATCAATGCCCAGTTATTCATGTGGCACAGGCTATACAGACTATATCACATAAGCTCGGCTGACCTAGATAAGCTGTGTTTGGGTTTTGTCATCACAGATAGAAATCTGAAGAACTATTAATGCTGCCTGTTCAAAATTAGAAACTAAAGGTTGTATTTTTTGGATTTTGATAATGGGAGAAGAAGATGTTTGTGAAGTTTTAACAAAATTGGGATTCATACTTAAATCAAAATGAAATACAAGCTTCAAACGCTTGAATGTAAGAGATTGAATTATACTCAAAGATTCACGTCCTGTGAGTTACCACAGAATTGTCACCTGAGACACCGCTCTTCATACAGCAGCTGTAGGTCATAGATGCAAGTTCATAACGTATGACATGTTATTGCCTAGATTAGACTTGACCGTAGATTTTGCAAATGTTTAAATTTAATGTCTGTGCAGGCCTGTCCAGATGCTGCTTCTCTCTCCCTCACAGACTTTACTTTTTACCCGCTGTTGAAATAGGAGACCACAGAGGAAGTATCGGAGCATGTCTTACTTGGCATTTCCTGGTCAGGAGCTAGAGAGATTCTTTCGTTTCCCTATGCCTTAACTGTGACATGTCCACCCTTAAATTCATTGCATTTGTATTATTTGTCCCAAGTGACAGCAGGCTGAGGATTTTTTTTTCCTTTCTTTTTTCATAGACATACTGTTCTATTTACAGCTCTGTATTTAGATTTCTTTTTGCAGCTGTAAATACACACATTCTTGCCAAAATTTTGTTGGTGTGTCTTCTTCAGGAGGATAATGATAGGCTTGGTAGTTTTATTCTCTTAGTTAAAGGCAGAATTACTAAAAATACATTATATAAACAGCATAGTCTGTGCTCATTAAGCTTAATAAAAACAAGATGGCAGAAAGTGTTAACCTCATATTTGTTTTTCTTTGTTTATCAGATGCCTTTTTTTGACATTGGATCATGAGTTCTTCTTAGTATCTGAAGTTTTTTTTTGTGAATTTGTCTTTATTGGAAAGAGTTCAAAGCCAAGTGTGACAAGAAACACAAACAATGTTCCCTGCAAAACCCACCACTTGCATATTTCATGGATATTTTTATCTGCAAAGTTTCCTCCTGCCATTCTTTTGACTGTCCTCTCACGGTTAAGAGAAATTACATTTGATTAGTTAGATCAACTCTAAGCTGCTTGTGGGTGTGAATGTGAAATGTCTCTCTGTCAGCCCTGTGATACACTGCTGCTCTGTCTGAAATAGATAATAGAGGTACATGTACCTTTGGCTCCTCCCTTGTATTCTTTCCAAGGGGTTGCCACGGCGGATTAATCCACATTGGTAATTTGGCAGAGGTTTTATGCCATTCCTGACACAACTCTTCATGGTGACAGGGACTTGTGTCCCCACCTTGAATTGAACCGGGAACCTTAAGCTTGTGAGGTGAATTTGTAAACCACTACACTATGGGGACACAGATAATAGGGATACATACACAGATAAATCAACGGCAGGCAAGACTGAAACTTGGAGAAAAATTGTTGCAGCGGGGCTGCACAGGTGACAGCTTTTTTTGTCAGTAGCCTGTCCTGTGGGTGTCTGATAAACTTGATCAGCTGTCTCAGTAGTACGTAAAGCTCCTTACATCTATTTTATAACTACAGTGGTTGTGTGTCGGGTCCCATGTGATGGGTCCTGAGCATTGCCAAAATGTGACCCACACTCAGTACAATCCATATGTTTAGGGTCTTGGGTAATCTGGCAAAATGCATGCAAAATGTGTCGATAATGTTTTGTGATCAGATTACTTGCACCACATTTGGAGGTAGTTAGGGCCACATATGGCGGCATTGTTTTTTTTTTTTTTAGCATTTTCACGTGACAGAAGATGTGCCCAATGTTTGGGGTAGGTTACACTGCTGTTGCAAGTGTTAAAGTGAAAACCGATCCCAAAAACAAGCTTTGATAAGCAGTTAATATGTGCTTAGCTAGTCCCCTGTGACCAAGTCTAAGAAAAAGGGTGATTATCCACAGCATGGAAACAATATACAATATAAAGAAATATGCTATATGAGGAAATAAAACTATCTATCATTTCATATCACAATCTCATTTATTTTGTGCTGTCACAAAATACACTGTTTACAGCTGTATTTTTTCATCATGTGGATGATGATTTGCAGTTGTTCATGATAGAAACATAAATACCAGCATGGCTTAACTCACTGTGATTGTTAAAACTTGATACACCAATATTTATGTTAGGCCTGTATTCAAGTGTTTTATATTGATCTTTTTAGTGGTCTTATGTAATGCTATGATTCAGATTTGGAGTGCTTTGTTTCTTGAAATGTGTTTTATATTTTAAATGTTAATATTTTACAATTTTAATTAGACTTTTGCCCATACGTAGCAAATAATCATGTATAAATGAGTACCATTCATTTTAGATGCAATTCAAAATGTAAAGGAACAGCTATTCTTTGTGGTCATTGTATAAACTATCAATTTATTGAATTTACAGAAAAGCTACTATTTTGTGATCTATATCTTTATTGGGATATGAGAAGACTTATATTGTGTTGCAAGATTTTGTTGATACTGCACTGCCTGAGATGGAGCACTGACTGTGGTGCTGTAACTATAACAAATATTGTTATATATATATATAAGGCATTTAAACAAAGTTCGCATATAGGTTTTGAACATATGTGGTTATCCTTTAAGCAGCTAAAGAGACAAATATTTACCCAGGAGGTGGTAAAGATTAAATGTCATATTTTTGTTATGTTTTTTCTGTGTTGTTTAGAATTTTACGTAAAGCTTTGTTTTCAGTATTTTGCTTTGTATGTGAATGTTTTTATTTTCTTTCTCTTTTTTCACTTTTTTTTTGGAGGTGACAAAAGATTACCGTTGATTGCTGTAAATGAATTACAGGAACATTACCTAGTAATAATGGTGGGTTGATATGCTCCCAGGGAATGCAGCTTAAACAAGGTAGCCAGGGTGCAAACACAAACATGTAGTTTAAAGGTAAGCACTATCACTTTTATTTCCAAAAAATCATTACTGTTCTTGCTTGTATTGTGTCTGAAAAAGTTAAGTAAAGTTTTTACAGGATTCTGTGCAGTACTTCGAAAAAGAAAGTACACCCCATGATTCAGTAGCTTCTAGAAGCACCTTTAGAGGCAATAACTTGAAGTAATTGTTTCTGTATGACTTTATATGTCTCTCACATTGTTGTGGAGGAATTTTTGCCTGCTCTTCTTTACTATTTTACTTCATGCAGTTGAGGTGTGTGGGCAATAGTTTATGCATTTCAATGGGGTTAAGGTCTGGACTTTGACTGGGCCATTGCAGCTCCTTGATTCTTTTCTTTTTTGGTTATCCTGTTGTAGATTTGTTGGTGCGCTTGGAATCATTGTCTTTTTCCAAGGGCAATTTTTTTGCCAAGCCGTACCTGTCAGACAGATGGCCTAACAGTTGAATCTAGAGTACCTTGACATACAGAGGAGTTCATGTTGACTCAGTGACTGCAAGACGCCAAGGGTCTGTGGCTGAAAAACAAGCCCAAATAAACACCCCTCCACCACCGTGCTTGACAGTTGGCATGAGGTGTTGGCGCTGATATGCTGTGTTTGAGTTTTTGCCAAATGTGGGAAAATATCTCTGCTTTGCTCACATCTGTCCAAAACATATTGTTCCAGATGTCTTGTAGTTTGTTCAGATGCAATTTTGCAAACCTAAGTTATACTGCCATGTTCTTTTTAGGGAGAAGATGCTTTCTCCTGGCAAGCCTTCCAAACAAGTCTTTTTCTAATCGTATTGCCGTGAACTTTAACATTTAACACACTAACAAAAGCCTGTACAATCTGAGATATAGCTGTTGGGTTTTTCTGCAATTTCTTTGAGCATTGCACGATCTGACTTTGGGGTGAATTTGCTAGGACCTCCACTGCTATGACAATTTTGATATTGTCAGCTCACACCTGAATGCTCCAGACCAGCAAACTGCCAAAACTTTTGCTTTTACAGAGTTGGTCACAGTGGCTGATGATCATTTAATCAAGTGCATTTGACCAGCAGCACTCGGCTGCTACTTACCCTCTTAATTCCAAAGTGCAGTTAGTGTTTCATAGGACTGCTTACAGTAATATGAAAACTTTCTCTTTCACATGGCTGTATGCAGTCCATCTGAATATGTATACAGTGTTACATTGTGTATACAAGAAAGATCTCTAAAATAGAAAGTTATAATGAAAAATAAAAACATTTCTTTGATTATTTGTTGTCTTCTTGGAAATTAAGCTCCTCTATTCCTTTCTTAGAGTCATATACAATTTAAGTTTAAAACCAGATACTATTATACTAATAAAAAACTGTTGTGCTGCTTGTTTGTTTTAAACACAATATTTCCAGTGTAATAACAGGGTTATTGTAGCTATACAAATAAAAAGTAAATATCAGATTTGCTTTCCCACTGAATCAGAGATTTTTTTTCATTGACATTTGGCATTGCTTAAAGGAGAAATCGACTTTGGAAGAGGCAAACATGACCACTTTTCCAAACCCATAATTCAGTGCTGCTAAAATAAATGTTGAGTGTTGATTAAAGAGGATGATAGGTCAAATTGCCATCTCACTGTGGACAAACTTACTGTTGTAATGGTATTCATTTTGATATATATTCTTATCTTTGAATATAAGCAGCAATATCAGTGCTGTTCTCTGTGGGTAGTTGGAAGTGGGAAGTGTCAGAGTTTTCCAGTTCAAGGAGAACACAGAAAATCCAAGTTGAGAGAAAGTGAGTATATCATAAAGTAAACTGTAAACTTCAGCACAGGCTTTGAACTAGCAGATTGGTATCAAAGCTTGTAAGAGTGTCCAACTGAAAGGATCTCTATAAATTCTTAAAAAATAACTGAAATTACTTGGAAACTTAATGCTCAACTGAGAAATCAACACTCATCATTTCATTCAGGGTGAACTCACAGTGACACTCAATAAATCTTGAAGGGCCCCAAATTATGTCTACCTGCGTCATTCTCCATACTCAGCCCTTTACTGAATCTTCCACTTGATCAGGCACACTATAATTACTGGCTCCAGTTGAAGAATTGTCCTTTGAAAGGGGAGTGGTACACTCATTTTAAGCTCTCTTTTTCCAGGCAGGCCTGATCCGTACTGATAATGGAGAGTTTTTCATTGAACCCCTTGAGAAGGGCCAACAGGATGTGGAAGTGAAGGGGCGTGTCCATGTGGTCTACCGCAGATCAGCCATCAGGCGGGAGACAGGCCAGCAAAGGGAAGACCTCCACAATGAAGGTACGCAGGGAGAGGGAGCATGACGTAAATGGAAATAAGAAAACGATATGTAGGTTTGAGTGTAGTGTGCTTGGTGAGTTAAGACTTATGAATAAATGCACTGCTGGTTTATAGCAGATGTGTAGTAGTAACCAGCAGACAGAATACAACTTCAGTGACAACTAAGATGATGTCCTGAGGGTCATCATGTCACCAACACATAGAGATAGACACGGGAGTATATAACAAGCAGAAAAACAAATACAGCACCTATTAAACGTATTAATACAAGTTAAAGACATGTTTAACCAATTAATTTAAATATATTTAAACATTTTAACATTAAAAAAGTGGCTTTTCTGTTAATAAAACCAACAGCAGTCCAGAGCAGATTACAGTATGATTTATGTGCTCGTCGTGCAACAATTTTACGTAGATGCTGTAAGGGCTTTTTTAAAAAAAAAAGATTTATTTTTGATCTTTTTGCCTTTATTAGATAGGACAGTGTAGAGAGACATGAAATTATGAGACAGTGTAAGGGTGAATGACACCCAGAAAAATGGCCTGGGCTGGACTCAAACCTAGGCCCCTGCAGGAGGAGCAGCCTTCTGTGCATGGATCACCCACTCAACCAGGTGATCTACCTTGGCTATTTGAACATTTTCTCAGTTTTTGGAAGGAACACCTACATGTTGATGTTGTAGCTATGAGGTATAACATTAGTTACATTACAATAAGCATTTATATAACTTAAGTCAGTGCGAACATTTTAGGCCACAAGACATAGCTGATTTCACAAAAGCAACGCCAGCTGTCTCAAACTAAATGATAACATGTATTTCAGGATAAAAGAAGAAGGATAATACTTTAGATGTTGTTAATATGAATTGAAACATCAAATTATTTGAACAGATTTGGATGCCGATTTCTTTCAGGTACTTTGCTAAAGTGGAGGTATGTCCTCCCTTGGCCTGAACAGCACAATAGCATTGTTTGCACATTGCCTTTTGGGGATCTTTTATCACGCTTTAGCCATCCAACTCGAATGCAAAGTACTTCTAGTATCTGACTCCCAACTGCCTTTCTTATTAACATGCTGGGCAGAGCTATTCCAGCAGTTGCACTTGTCACCATCTTACACATGTAGTTTTTGCTGTGTTTATGGGCATCCTTCTTCTTCTTCAGCATGTAAAGATAGACTAGAACACTTGTTCTAGCTGCCCCCTCAGGTCTGGAATAATTGCGACCTTGGTACATATGCAATGTTTGGTGCTACCAATACTTAAAAAAGCAAGTATTCTTGTGTTTTCAGAAATTTGGCATCAAGAGGTATCATAACTATTGGTTCTGGTGACATCCTTACTCCAGAGAAGGTAACCACATTTCATGGCAATGCAAACTGCAACAGCTGTGATTGTTCTGCTTGGTATTCAGATGTTTTCTGTACCTGTTATCAATGCAGTTTGGAAAGTTCAGTAGCAATTGCAGCAAATCAGAATGCAGAAAGACAGGCTCAGGGGCTTCTCTAGTTTATGTCTTGCAGTAATGTCATAAACTGTTGTTCAACATTTATTAAGACCAGCTCCAACATGATGAGCTGGGATTCATTCACAATTGTTTAAAGTACAGAAAGAATCTCACCAAACTGGCAAATCCTACGAACAACATGCTAGTTGCTTCAGAAGCCTGTAAAAGCCAGTTTGACTGAAGTGAGTGAGCTTCTGTCTTTCTTTTGATAATGCAAATCTAAAAATACACTCCATGGATGAAAGTATTGGGCCATTTGCACATTACAACTACAGCAGAGTTTATGACATTCCATTTGAAATTTATATGCATTAATATGAAGTTGCTCCCCCTTTTGCATCAGTAACAGCTCCCACTCTTCTGGGAAGGCTTTCTACATAATTTTGGAGCATTTTCATGGGAAAATTTGCCCGTTCATCCAGAAGACCATCTGTGAGGTCAGACAATGATGCTGGATGAGAGGCCCTGGCAATCTCCGTTCTAGTTCATCCCAAAGGTGTTGGATGGAGTTAAGGTCAGGGCTCAGTGCAGGCCAGTCAAGTTCTTCCACACCAAACTCATCCGACCGTGCTTCTATTGGACCTTTCTTTGTGCACTGGGGGAGAGCCAGGGGCCTTCCCCAAACTATTCCCGCAACTTTGGAAGCATGTAATTGTCCAAAATATCTTGGTAAGCTAAAGCATTAAGATTTCCCTTCTCTTGGACTGAGGGACCCCATCCAACGCCAGAAAAAAAAACCCTATTGTGTTAACCCTCCTCCACCAACCTTTACAGCTGGCGCACTGCAGTCAGGCAGGTAATGCTCTCCTGGCATTCACCAGACCGAGACTCATATATCAGACTGTCAGATACAGCGAGTAGCGTGATTCATCACTCCACAGCTTGTTTTCACTTCTCCAGAGTTCAGTGGCATCATGATTGAAACTGCTCCAGCCAACACGTGGCATTGTACTCAGTGATGCAAGGTTTTTATACAGTTACTCCATGCCATGAAGCTCCCAGTGCGTGGTTTTTGTACTGATGTTAATGCCAGAGGAGGTTTGAAACTCTGCAGTTCCTGAGTTGGCAGAGCATTGGCAGCATTATGCACTGTGCGCCTCAGCACTTGGCAACCCCACACTGTAACTTTAGGTGGTCTGCCACTTTATGGCTGAACTAGTGGGATTTCTAAAGACTTTGTAACAATACTACTTACAGATGATTGTGGAATATCTGAGAGCGAAGAAATTTCATGAACCAACTTGTTGCAACAGTGGCACACTATTACAGTACGACAGTGGAATTCAATGAGCTCATTAGAACAACCTATTCTTTCACAAATGTTTGCAAAGACAGACTGCACACCCAGGTGCTCCATTTTACACACCTGTGGGACTGAATGAAACACCTGAATTTAATGATTAAAAGGCGTGGCCCAATACCTTTGTCCACTTGATTACATTGACAGGTGCATGTCATTGTTTCAGCTTTACAGCATGCACCCTATACCCTTACTTCCTATCACCAGAAGACACACCCATTTAGTAATTTTGGTGATGAATATAAAAGAACATGCATAAACTTCATACTTTTTTCTGGAGTTGGTGAAGATAAATCACCAACAAGAAAAACAGAATATGCACTAATGTTGTTCCAATATTGCAAGCTGTGTTAAGTACAGATACGATAACACTTTGCAACTTTAAAACGTTGATAATACTGTACATCAGGTATGTCTTAACATTTTATTATGCTGCTAAAAATGAAACAAGCAGCATAGATAGATAGATAGATAGATAGATAGATAGATAGTGAAGGAAAATACATTCATGAATGTGTCAGCTGCACACATTCACTCGTAGCAATAAAAGCAAAATAATAATAAAAACCAGCATAAAAACATAAAAGATAAAATAACACAGATATGTTGACTTTACCTTGCACCTCTCCTAAGCCCATAACCGCACGGATTTATCAGCAGAGGCAGTACTCACTACACCAGCTGGTAAAATGAAGAAAGCTGGGGTTCAGTGATATTACTGGGAACTGGGGAGTTTGGGGGAGCCAGAGTGGGGAGTGACCTTTCCTTTGCAGTCAAACAATTTAATTCCATCATGAATTCCTTCTCTTTTCCTTTTTTCTGCAAAAATAGCTTGAGCATCTGGTAGGAGATTTTCGCTAACCTCACAAATTTTCTCAGTGTTTGTAGCCTTAAACCTGAGTGGTTTACTTTTACTATTTTGCTCTCAAGTGCATGCACACTTTGTAACAATTTTAGTGAAGTCCCTTTTTCACATTCAGAATCCTCCTTTAAAAACCATTGTGAAATACATTGCAGGTTTTTTAATAAATGGGCTACATTCTCTTATAAAGTGGCACATCTGTCTGTTGTTTAATATGCATCCAGATGGGGAATGTCTTTCAGGATTGTTGGAATCTTTAACCTTTTTAAATGCTGTTTGTGCACCTGTGCAAAGTACCTCCAGACATCAACTTGGCACGACTTTTTCTTCTTAGAGAAAAAAAAGGAAAATCTTGGATATGATGTCATTGAAACTAATCTTTAACTTAACATGACGTGTACATTTGTAGATTTCTGTTTATCACCAAAATGCTGATGGGGCTTTTCCACAAAAAAGAACAGACAAACAGTATTTAGCATACTGTAGAATACTGAAAAATTATCTTATCACTGCATTCAGAAGTTATGTTTGTCAGTCTCATTTGATGTTTGTATTCATTCTTTAATCTGATCTTTTTGGAAATACAGTTAATTTTTTACTACTTAAGGTAACAATACCCCCATATTTAGAGCAACCAGCTACACTATATGGACAAAAATATTGGGCTACCTGCACATTACTTCTACAGGAACTTTTATGACATCCCATTCTAAATTTATAGGCATTAATATGAAGTTTGTCTCCTTTTGGCAGCTAAAACAGCTTCCATTCTTCTTGGAAGGTTTTCTCAAAGATTTTGAAGGGTATCTGTGGGAATTTTTGCCCATTCGTCCAGAAAAGCATTTGTGAGGCCAGACACTGATGCTGGACAAGAGGGCCTGGAGTGCAATCTCCGTTCTAGTTCATCCCAAAGATGTTCAGTGAGGTTCAGGTCAGGGCTCTGTTCAGGCCAGTCAAGTTCTTTCACACCAAACTCATCCAACCATTCCTTTATGGACCTTTCTTCATGCACTGGGGCACAGTCATGTTGGAACAGAAAAGGGCATTCCCTAAACTGGAAGCACAGAATTCCCACAAAGCTGAAGCATTTGGATTTCCCTTCTCTGGAACTAAGGGGCCCAGACTAACCCCAGAAAAACAACCCTATAGCATTAACCCTCCTCCACCAAACTTTAGAGTTGGCAGTAAGGCATGTAACGTTCACCTGTCATTCACCAAATTCAGACTGAATCATCAGACTGCCAGACAGAGAAGCGTAATTTTTCACTCCACAAAACATTCGCACTGCTCCATAGTCCAGTCCATCTGATGCTTGGCATTGTGTTTGGTGATGTCAGGCTTGCATGCAACTGCTTGGCAATTGAAATCCATGTAGTTAAGCTCATGGGGAACAGTTTTTGTGCTGATGTTAATGCCAGATCAGGTTTGGAACTCTGCAGTTACTGAGTCAGCAGAGCATTGGTGACTTATACACTGTTTGCCTAAGTACTCTGCAAGTTGTTGTGGTTCCTAAACACTTCCATTTCTCAAAAATACCACTTATAGTTGATTGTGGAATATCTAAGAGGGAAGAAATCTCATGGCATCCTATTACAGTACCATATTCAAATTCGGCAAACTCTTTAGAACAACCCATTCTTTTATAAGTGTTCATAAAGGCAGACTGCATGGCTAGGTCCTGTAGCAATGGGCCTGAATGAAACACCCGAATTAGTTGATTAAGAGGTGTGGAACAATACTTTTGTCCACATAGTGTAGACAGGAATAAAACTAGATGTTAAATTCTACTGAAGTGATGATTTCTGGTTCAGATTATGAAAAAAACATTTATACTTAGTACTCGGTGACCCCGCTCTGTAAAATTACAAAGTCTCCCACGCCCTGGCTGAGTTACTGTGGTTCCTAAATGCTTCCACTTTGCAATAATACCACACATAGTTTATTGAGGAATATTCTATACACCTGTGACAGTGGGATTGGACGAAAGATCTGAATTCAGTGATTAAAAAGAATGGCCCCGTACTTTGGTCCATATAATTTAGATTTCCTGGTTGTCTTAGGCTTACATGTAGGCAGGATTTTTTTTTTTTTGGTTGTTGTTGGTTTTTCATCTTCAGAATCACATAGCTCACTCCATGGAGTTTTACCTTCAGTTTCCATCTCTCTTCTGCTCCTTCTCTTCTGCTCCTCCTCTGACAACTGGGTTATTTTTGTTTTGCCAGGAACCCTGGCAAAACAGGAACCCTGGATTTTACAGTGCCCACTATTTTAGCTTTTCAGGGAAAGCTATCAATAGCTCTTAGGCAAAAAAGTCCTGTGATCTTCCCGTTTTTGGTGCACAATCAAGCCTTATTTATTTATTTAGCCATTCATTCATATGCCCTACCCAGTGGCAGACAGGAATGTATATTAAAAATTTGGCCTATCGGAAACCAGTCAAAGCATATTATTCTCTAGCTGCTACACTGAGCTGTCGTACTTCTAATGATAATGTTAAAGAAAAAAGTTTTTGTCAGGTTCAATACTGTCTTTTTCAGTTGTTAAATGGGATTGTTTTTAGACTACTCAGCCATATCTGGTGCAAATGAGTTGTAATCTCTTATTTCTTCAGTTATTTATCTTTTTGGGTTTTTTTTATTTTCCTGGAGACAGTTATTAAAAAAGGGCCCACAGAACAACATCTTTTGCTCTATGGATTGCACTTATTTAAATAATTTGACCTTTTCTAGTGTATTATATGCATTAAATTAATGTGTCTTTAGTGGGAATCTTCAATCATTATTGTTTTAAATGTAAAATTATGTACTTGTTCACTTGCTTAAAAGCTTGTGGTAGATTTTAATGAAATTTGGCAAAATAATGAGCCATGGTTGCTCATTTCTTAAGATATGCTGATGAAAATAATTAATACATGAAGAAATATCATTATTATCTGTTTCCATGCAGATTCACATCATATTAAAAAATAAATATGCATTTTCTGTTATTGTGTAGGTCTTGCAGTTTCAGCAGTGATATGTTCTGTCTAAGTGTTTTCTCTGTGTTCATTGGCTCTCTGGTGTCTCAGATGGCAGCAGTTCTACTTTTGGTTTATCGAGTGTATGTTCCAGATGCGCGGATCACTGCATGTCGTTCTTGTTTTCTGTTTCATCTGACTTCAACTCTCATCTCACAGGACCTGTTGCATCTCATACATTATGCCATGGCTTGAGTCTATAAAATCCAGATTCATATAATTTATGTTTTCCAATTAGCAATTTAATTCTCAACCACAGAAAGACACCATGCTGTACATAGATATCACACATGCAGAAAACAGGACATAATAGTACATATGATACATGCTGCAGATTCCTGCCCTCTGTTCATTTTTATGAATTGTTAACATCCTGGTCATTTTTTGCAGTGGCAGACATTGGAATTGCAGACCTCCCCACAGCTATGGATCTTGTGGAACATAAACTTTCTGAGTCTGAGCGCAAGAGGAGGCATGCGAAGAAAGATGAGTACAACATCGAGGTGCTGCTGGCTGTTGATGACTCAGTGGTCCGCTTCCATGGCAAAGAGCACGTCCAGAATTACGTTCTCACTCTCATGAACATAGTAAGTCTTTGCCTGCACAAAGAGTTCATCAGTTTCTCTTCAACTGTTGCTTTATTTTCATTTTCAGCATGAAGTATTTTTTAGGGCTGCTTGGTCTGAGAATTCCATAAAATATCATTCTAAGTACTAGTATGAAATAGTGAAAAGTACAGATTAGCTTCATGAAGTCAGAGGTAGTGTCTTGAGCATTCTTGTCAGAATCAGAATTCAGGCAGAAAATTGCAATAAAATAGTAAAAATTGTATTAGATAGTTGAGCAAAATAACATAAACTTAGTAAATCAGTTATATAAATTAAAATCACTATACAGTTCAGTCATGACCACCTCAGTCAAGAATGATTATTTAAAGCTGCAATCATTTGTATTTGATGTTATGGATATTTCGTGACCTTCAACACCTTTCTTGTGCATACATAGAAAGCCTAAGGTGGGAGGGGCACAGCAAGATCACCCCTCCAGGGCAGAAAAGGCAACAATGACAACAGTCAAGACATTGATTTAATGAAAAGGGGAAAATGGGGCTTGGGTGGGTTGTAAAGCAGCTTGCAAGGGCAGCAGCAACTGTAGAGGAGCTAAAACAATTTAAATAGCATACCTTACATGATGTTTGCATATCTGCAGCCTGCAATCAACAGGCACTGAGATCAGCTGTTCTGAGCTGATGTGCCAGTATTGCAGCTGAGCTTGACTTCTTCAAAATCAGATTCAGGATCAAAATACTTTATTAATCCCAGGGGGAAACTGCTTCTTGGTCTGCCTTAGGGAGTGCCTATGTGTCATGCCATTTGTACATAATCTGTCAGAATATTGTTGTCAGATAGGTCCAGTGCAATCTGTGGTTTCTGATCAACCAACAAATATCAACCAAAATGACAACCGAGAACCTTAAACAAGTAATGTGATATTTTTGTTTGAACATGATTACTGAACTGATATTTTTATACATGTAAACTAGTGACATAAATTTAAATAATTGTTACACTCCTGAAAAATAGAAATAAAATGATTCTGAGTTTGTAATTTTTATTTTATTTACCTTATCTGGCTGTGGAGATACTTTTTCTCCTTGTCCTCTTTGATATCAGAACTCACCACATTTTCCCCCAAACCCCCTCTTTCTTGCTGTTAATGGATTACCAATAAAAGAGGGGGA
>VUQH01010205.1:15415-48484 GCA_015106775.1 Etroplus canarensis
AAAGAGGGCAATCCAAAAAAAAAAAAAAAGCAAAGAAAAAAAACAGGACCTAAATGGGGGTTCGTGAAGGCATCTCACCCTTAAGGTAATTTATTTCAGGGAAACCAGGGGGCCAAAGGTGGAATTCTTGAGAAATTCAACAAGGATAAGGGAGCTTTAGGAATTCTGCACGCAGATTACCTTTCATCCTATCCTCACATTATCCGACAACACACTGTAGAAATATAGCCCAGCGACAGAAGAGCGAGATTACCCTCCGACACAGAAGAGTGCAAAACCTTTTAAAGAAGTATTGCGATTATTTGGGAAGAGAACAAGAAGACAGAGACAGAGGAGAGAAAGGAAGGGGGGGGGGGGGGTCAGCACAGCGGAGGAGTATTTTGCTGTGTGCTTACTGTTCATACTGTCCTGTCACTGTCACAGTACTGCGGTGGCTGACGGATCCACCTATGAGAGTTTGCACACATTTCTAAATATCGGTAAATTTACATCAAACAACATATAAGAAACTAATTAGGTGACATTTGGTAACTTTAACACACTGATATGCACAGTGTGATAACTATGATGCCTTGCCCTGGCTGGTGATCTGGTGATAGTTTACTATAGTTTTCCCATCTCTTGCTTTGAAACTAAATGAGTGGTATGATATAAGCACACTATCCCCCCCACCCTCCTATTTTTTCCCCAAAAATCAACACACAGCAGGGGATTAATTAGAAACGTAGTGTAGCTGAACCATGAGCGACTGAGCACACTGCTGTCTAGTTTACATCAGTACAGAGAAAATAATTTCCCACTAATTCTCTGAGGCAGTTTGAGTGAGAGACATATATATGTACATTTACCAACCTTGAAAATATTTCATGCAATTACTTGATATATACTGTATGTGAAATCTTTCTTAGAAGGCGGTTTTTATATCTTTACATATTTTAACATCACACAATCACCAGCTGAAACATCTATTACAAATATTCAGATCAAAAGATACCCCTAACTCTCTCACTCACCCACGCACTGACAAGACCCTCTTGAGATTTTCTGTAGTTTCATTTTAAAAGCGTGTGTCTGGTGTTTGTGTGTGAGGGCACATGTGTGTAAAAAGACAGTGAAGTGAAGGTGTGAAGATGGCCTGTGTTTAGTGTCCAGACCTGGCAGATTGTGACCTTATCAATGTGAAACTCTTAAGATAAATTATTCATAGCACCTGCTTGATGTCTCCGGCCAAAGAATGACAAAGGTGTGTGATTTAAAATGCATCTCAAATCCATGAATATTAGCTACTGCACTACTTGTCTCTTTTTACAGCTGAAAAAGAGGGAGGGAGGCTGCATTTTAATCAACAAAAATGAATGATTTTTTTCCCCAAACAGGGGCGCAGAAGTGTCTGGAAGTGCAGTTACTGATAAGTGTGTTCTTGCTTCACTTTATTTGGAGACGAGTTAATAAAAACTCAGATGTAACTCAACTGCACCATTTTCGGTATGCAAGGAGTGGTTGCCATCGGCCATTGTTTTAATTTCATATGACTCACAGGTGTCTGGTGTTTATGTGGGTCACTGAAACAGGCCACACACATTGTCATTTCCTGCTATGTCCTCACTTTAATTTGAAACTTGGAGCAGAGAGTTTGTTTGAGTGATTCTGTGTCGTTAACCTTGCCCTTTGTAACTCGGTTTGTGTTGTTTGTCACCTCACAGGAAAAGAGGGACACGATGGCCCGGCGCTTGGACACACAGTGGGACATGTTGATGTGGTGCAAGGACTGACACGTGTTTATGATTATTTATGACAAGTGTTGTTTGATTATAGGATATCTCTGCTTATGAGTATGAATATTGTGACCACTTGCCAAACTATATACTCATATGTGGTAAATATAACAAAATAGGTAAACTAATCATCACTTAGATATGATTGTAAGAAGCTGCTCTCTTTGAATTCCATTACCCAGTTCAGATTTGTTCTACTTCATTACGTACAGTAGTGTGTGTTTATCAAGTACACTCCAAGCTTTTCTACACAGAAATGAATCCAAGCATCCTGGAACTGAAATTCTTTTTCAGTGCTTTGTTTTGGAAAAAGACTTTGGTATGCTTTTGGGAAACTGACAGCTAATCTTTTCATTGCAAGGGGTCAACATAACACTCAGTATTAATAAAACAAATAAGACCGGGATGGATATTAATGATGATTTATACAGATGTAGTGCAGATGAGCTTGAATTATGTGTGAGAGAATGCAGGAGGAAAGACACTCTCGCACATTTGTGTGTTTACTTGTCTCTGTGTGTCTCTGTGTGTGATAGCTGAGTCAGTTTCCTTTAGATGTTCCCTTTAACCTTTAACCCCAGAGCTGAGGTCAAGCCCTGACAAATGAGATGGTCGAGTTCTGGCCAGATCTGCAAACATTCCACAACAATCTTCTGTCCTCCTCCTCTCCTCTCCTCATATCCGTCATTCCTCACCCCTTCACTCCTCTTTGAATGTCTTTTCTACAGCTCTGAGAGAGTTAGAGAATGTTCTCATTACACACAAACATGTTGTACCGTATTTTCTGTGGGAAACTTAAAGCACACGCCCTTCAAATTAAGAATTACAACACTGGTTAAATTTAATATCCCTGACATCTGCCGTGTTTACAGAAGGAAGGAAAACAAAAGAGTATGATCTGAGAGGAGAAGCTGTGGTAAAGATTTGGATATTACAACTGTGTACTCTGAAAGCACACTGTGTGTGTTTGGAAAGCCTGTCAGTGATGTCAAGGATGAGAAATGTTGCAGTGTGGTTTTTTACACACGCTGCTGGCTCTAGCATTTCCGGCAACATTTCTCACACTGCCTCCCTCACACCATCCGCTCTGCTGCAATATCCCCACATTTTTCCATCCTTTCGATTTTTTTCCCCTACCCTCCCTCCTTGCTTTCTACCCCCTCACTCCCTTTGCCCTTCCTTTTAGCTGCCCCACCCTGCCTAATCTCAGCCTCTCCCTTTCTTCTCCCTTCTCCAAGCACACCCCCCCACCACCACTTTTATTCCTCTGCCCACAATTTTTTTTTTTTTCAGATTTTCTAACAGGCCGTTCCACAGAATGCTACCACCTGTGTCTTGAGGAAGAAAGAGGGAACTACTAGCATTCCTTTTCCTGAAAGCTGGTAATGGTAAGCAAAATCCTGTATTAAAACAACAAAACAAATAATGATTGTTGTTGCAATGTTTCTGTATAAACTGTTGTTTTTTTTTTAAAAATGGAATGAACCTCACCACCCGCGATCAGCTTCAAAAGTCACTTCTATAAGAGCACACACAGTCATCATCAGTGAACATCAGCACCGCAGCCACAGTGTTGCAAAGGAGCCTAGAGACCAACAAAGCTGGCTGAGATAGTAGCGCTGAATGGATCATGCTCTTGAACTTGTTTTCATAATGATGTAAGATTACCAAGAGGCAATGCAACACAGTAAAGATCTTAATAAAAACTCATCAATCTTGATATGTGTGTACGTGTGTTTTTCAGTCTACTCTCCCACTTGAATTGCGATGCCATTTGATGTCGAATGTTATGAGATTCAACAGAGGGTGCAGCTGCTTCACATGGATCTTGGCCTGGACAAAACTGTTTCCTCACAGGGAAGATGATGACGTTTCAGGCACACAGATAGATCTGCACTCCAAGTGGCTCTGCACTGGTGCATCACCAGAGCAAATCTCGGGTGCATTGCTTTGGTGGGCTGTCCTTTAGTGTAGTTTTTGTCCTCACAATTAAAAGGGTAGTAAGCTTCTTGCATATTTTGCAGGTGGAACACATGGTCCTAGGTCTGCAGTAATTGAGTTCTAAAAGGCCTTAAGAAAGGAGTGAAATCACTGCAAAGCTCCAATATCATATATATTTCTTCCTTGTGCTCCCTCCTTTTTTGACATCCAAATTATGTCTACATGATTGACCACTTGGCTACCTGTATTTTCAGTGTAAATATTTTATAAAGAAAATTATAAATCTTTCATATTATTTTCATCATCAGTCTTCCTTGCTGGGTTAAAATAGCCAGCAAGTGACATAAAAAGGGAAGATATGTGTGTAATCATGACCATGCCCATGTTCATGGTGTAGTTTAGCTGATTGTGTTTACGTCCCTTTCCTCCTCCTCCTACTACTATGTATGACTAGAGGCAGCTCAAGGATGTAAAGGAAGGGCTCAGAGCCACTCAATTCCCTGCCACCACCCACTGTTACCCTAGTGCTACTGAAGCATGGATGTCTGCCCCTGTCCCCCAGGGGCTTGGTCCCGCTCTCCCCCCACCCTTTCTCAACTAGCATGCACCCACCCATCGCCCGTCTCTCCTCCTCCCTGACTTGCTCCCTGATTCAGCGTGTAAAAGCGCCCCCTGAATGATGGATTACGGTGTCACTGCAGCCTGCGAAGGATTAATTTGTTTCATTGATTTCTCTTTAGGCAGAATGCCAGCGTCTGCCGCTTCCCACCTTTTCCCCAAGACTCGCAGCTGTAATAGACGGTAATGGCCTAAGACAAATCAGCCCGTTTCTTGTAAAAATAGCACCAAATAACCCTTGCCACCTTACACCCTGCACTCAGCTCACAACCACATCAGAGGGTGGTGTGGCGGTGGTGGGGCATCATAAGGGTCATTTGATTCGTCCTCATCTTTCTCCTCTATCCCTCTATCTGGCTGTTCTTCCATACCACCATACCTCCTTATCCAGTGCTGAGCGAGAGGAGAGCATCCAGTCACCCTAACAAAGCCATAAGTCTGCTATACTTACAGCTTCCTCTCAGGCCTCACAATGGATGGGTAATGACAGCACTGTCTGGAGGGGGCTGTGGGAGTTGGGCCATTCTCTCCAGTAATGGAGGCTGTTACTGCCATTCCCTACACACCTGCAGGAACAGCTAACTGTTAACCACTGTGATCTATGGCAAGGCCTTAACGCACTAGGCTAAGGTTGACGGGTTGTAGTGACACCAGTGAATTAGGGCATGTCACCACAACATATCTTTTTTTTTCTGTCTTTACTACAGTGCATGAAGTCATTCTGCTGGACACTGAGAGCTATGGAAACTCATTGGAGTTATTTATAAACAAATCTGTACCAATGAATCAGTTGTGGTACAGCTCTCAGCAGTGCAAACTGACTATCTAGCATTTCTGACATTCACTGATTTAACACAGACATAAGATGCTGCCACATCTTTACTACTCTGTCACTGCTTTGAACGATGGGAAACCCAAACTGCCTGTAACATTAAGCACACCACTACAGGCTGACTGTTCTCGAATGCTTTCCAGTCCCACAGAGATTTATGAGCAAACCCAGATCCATTAATCCATTGTTGATTTGCTGTGGCTGCCCTGCAGGGCTTTTGGGATCAGATATCATACAGTACTGAAACTCACCCCGTCGAGCATAGACACCCTCACTAGTGCTAAAAACGCTGCACCATGATTTAAGAAATGAAGTCCTCCTCACTGTTTAAATTCATTGCACATTTGAAATCCCTGCATCTTCACAACCTGAATGATATGCACGTATGACAGAAACAGTGTCACTTAGTTTTAAAAAATGACAACATAAAACTGAGTGACAACCCACTGAGGCCTCAGTACCAGTGAATTAGAGCTACAACACCATGTGATAATGACCCAGGCTGCAGGGAAATCTCATCAGCTCCCTGCAATCAATTTAACCATGTTTACAAAGCCACAAACTGAGGTTTGTGCTTGGGGACAGAGCACTGGTCACCTGGTGTTCCACTAGATTCCCCTGCTAAGCTGGCCTCTCCTGGGTAAACCTCCACAAAGCCCCCTCATGTCTGACACCACCAGCTCCTTCAAATACTCCTCTCAGACAGAGGATTAGGTAATCTCACCATGATACTGTCTTTTTCTCTATTTCTATCGTTTTCTCTCTCTCTTTGACACAGTCTCTCTATCCCACTATTCTCATACATTACATCCTCCTTCCTTCTTGCTCTCTTTCCTGTTGAAGAGCTTGTTCTACTCAGGGCACATCTATCCTCCGGGGTCCTTACTTTCTTAAGTGCCTCCAGAAAAGGTTAGCTGGCAGGTAAATGTCCAGTCGTAGCTAGGCTTATCTTAATTGTAGGTGCTTAAGTGCAAGCTACACTTCCCTTGATGGAGAGTTTTGCATCAAATAATGGGAGAAGACAAGAGAATGGGATGAGGAAAACCATTTTGAAGTGCAATTGACATTTTCCTTTGGATATTTGTATATTGCACTTTGGCAATCAAATATGTGTATTTTAAATGTATAAATCTTACATTTAAAACATATTCAGATCTGACATGAAATATTATTTTAGCCATATTTTTATATGACTCAATACTATTTTTAAAAAAGATTTTTCCAAAGAATCTGCGGATAGTCTTTTTTATTAGTGAAAAACCACTATGTGTTTTGCCTATTGATCCTCACCATACACAGTGAAAAAGGTAATGCTGACCTCCCAGTGTTAAAATCCAAATGACTAGGTCTTCAGCCATTCTAAATCTATACTATTAGCCATCTGATCATACATATATCCACATCAATGGGAAGCTTTAAGGGGGTTAGTGTTTGCATTGCCCCAGTCAAAGGTCATGACTGACCAATAAAATATTTCTAAAGCACCATCAATAACTCCGACATGTAGACTAATACAGTATGGGATTGCGGGAAGGTGGAGGAAACCTGCTGTGCTTGCTTCAAGCAGAATGGATGTTCAAAAGGCCAAAAGGTTACTGGACAGACTTCGGCTCCTTGCCCCTGCACCCCCTCATATGTGCATTTGATAGCGACAGGGGCAATTATAAAGGTATACTTCAGTAGGTCAAATGGGAGAGGGCAAAGTGCAGAACCTTTAAAGGACTAGCTGGAGTCAAAGGTTATGATGTACATAGGGCATCATAGAGTAGCACTGGGTAGGGCTAATGGAATCAAAGCAACAAAGACACAATTTGATAAGAACAGAGGGGACAAAATCATATATTGTTCTCATTTATTTGATATTTTCATGGATAGAAAAGTACATGAACCACTTGTGATCCGACTCTAAAACTAAGGTGTTTAATGTTGTTTGGCATTGAACACATTTGGTTTCTCTGTGTGGTGTGTGCATTCATATACTGTATGTTGTCTGTGGAACCATCAGGCTGAATGGCTATTAAATATGAATAGTCCAAGGGCACAGAAGGTCATAGCACATATTTAGCATGAGTGACCAATGCCAAATTTAAAGGTCAAAGTGGAATTGCCTGAGTCTGACCAATACGATTTTGCTCATCCACATTTATGCATCTCATTGGTAGTGATTTATGGAGGGAGATAAATGTATGGACGGGAAGAAAACACTCTCTTTCTCCTATCCTGTCAGACTCAGTAAATACACCGCTCAGTCATATCAATCACCATTTCACAGTGAATCACCACTGTATGCTTCATGCTTAGATTAAAAACTGTCTTTGTCTTGCTTTGCCCCCTCCCTCTAACTCTGGGAAACACACTGGAGATATTGTTACTATTCCACAAGACTATATATTAGCATTTCAGACAGCAGTGTTACAAAAGTAGGTTTCAAAGTCAGTGGTGTGCTTTAGTTTTGCGCAGTTTCCATTGATATGTCTGATGCTGTATCAACCATGCTCTATAGAAATCCTCAAATGAAGACTCTAAACTACTAGTTTAAAAAATCATTTTCCTTTTTGCATTTTAAAAGGACACACCACTCCTGTTTATTTTCAGTCCCTTTCAGAAATGGATGCCCTTTTTTAACAAACAAGTTGCATACTTATATGACAAATCACTGCTGATTAGGATCAGTTTTCACTCCTCTGTCCTATTCTGCAGCCACATTGTTCAGCATTTTGCAGGAGCAGCCTTATTCTGACTGGGCCAGCAATTAACTCTGTATCCCAGCACTGGAGTTTTGCAGGCCTTTTTGAACATGAACATGTTCCCCACGTATCTTTAGCTCTTTAAATGTGAAAACCAGCCTGGCAATGGTGCACCACAGGCTTTGCGAACTGCCCCCAAGTGATTAAGAATCCGGCCAGAGAAAAGTCCGAAAAGAAAATATGCTTCTGAACTGCTGGCCAAATCGGAAACATGGTCTACTAAGCTGCTTTTTAACCTGAACCATAAAGATCTATTTTCCGTTCCACCAATAACCAATAAATTTTCTCTTTTCCCTTATTACACATATTATGGTTTTCCATGGTAAGATCAAAGGGTGATAATGCGTGACACTGTAGGCACCAGTGCACATTACCTGACACTTTCTATTTAGTTCTCCATTAGTCTACAGTTGTTTGCAACTTCAGGATGCCAAAAACATTTTTAATAACAGCAAAACTTCCAGCAAAGTAATCATGACTTTTCTGAGAAAATCATATAAATTCCGTCATTGTGTCAACTTACAGGTCAACTTTGAGTATCAGATTCTTACCATTTTAATACTAGCACTGACATGTCCCTGTACATCAGCCATTACACCAGCCTTCCCTCCCTGTGAGAATAACAGTTCCAAAGGCCGTTTATATACAGGACAAGTCCTGTGCGATCTGTCACATTCATCTCTATTTCGCATTCACCATGGGGCATTTGAACCACATCAGAATCTATTAACGCCATGCAGATCCAGCCCCTGCTGACAACACAAATCATGATAAGATGGAGCAGTGACTCTATAAACACCCTTGCTTATATATCACATCATATGAGCTGGACTGGAAGGCAGATCTCACTTGTCAGCTCTGCGTGATCGTCTATTCATGTGGCTGGACTAAAGATATGAATATCATTACATCACTATCTTAAACTTATGTCATACTACCTCAGTCAAACAATGGATATAAACAGCCCTGAGTGTGTTTATCTGTGAAAGCATCCGTCACTCTGCAGTCAGACTTCCAGCTCTGCTGCTTGTGAAGACAGATTTATGCTGTAATGCATCAAATCAACAGACCTTTACAGTAAAATATGATTTTATCAATAGGCCTGATCAATAGTGCATGCAAGTCGCTGTGTAATTATTACAGAGGTCTGTATCAATAAAACTGTCATGCATGACCTCCTGCTAAAGGCTATGAAGCTGGAAGTTACAGACTGTCAAATAAAGGTTTGTGTCGTGGCCTAAGATGTTTGATTACCTGTACATAAGGTCATGTTGTTGATGTACTGTAACCTGTGAGTATATGTTTGGCTAAGATCAAATTTAGGCAAGTTTTACAGTAATGCTAAATATCTGCACAGCAACACATCTAAAACTAAATTTAAATAGTGTGCTTTATTTAACAATTAATAGTGCCAGGTCTATTTAAAAACAGTCATTTTCAGCGAATGCCTTTGCATCTTTGCAGACAAAAAGAGATTATAGATGAGAGAGATGTGGATGACTGTCTTTACTGGAGTGAGGATCATTTGTCCTGAAGCAAGGCAATCTAAAAGTTGAAGAAAGACTGTCAAAAAGAGCTTTGTATTACACTGTAGTGCAAGCACTCAGCATTAGCACACACACATGGTCGCATACACACATACAGTACACCACAGAGACAGAGCGTGAGGCAGGGACCAATGAGGCAGTTTATATCGGGATTTTGTTTCACAGCCATGGCCTCCTGGGAGAGAGGGGTCTGCCAATAACACTTAAGAGACAGAGCAGGAAAAGTAAGTGCTTTTATTACAGCTCATCACTCATGTAATTTCTGGCAGCATTTGTGATTACAGATCAAGTGATTGACTAACTACACATTCGGCGGCTGAGTTATGAACCGGGTGCCTACCATTCCAGCCCCAGCAGATTCTCAGTGTCAGCTGTAACTCATCCTCTCCCAGGGTGCTAAATCAAAGAACACACTGCAGCTGGAAGAGTTAAATAACTTAAGCTTTATTGTAAATCTGCCAAAAATTAAAACCTGCATGGACGTTGTCTTGGCCCTGATGTTGTACTGTGTGGGGTGAGGAGGCTGGATGGAGGGGATCAATAGAGGCCCTGATGGAAGTATTGATGGATGACAGGTGAAGTGGGTGTGTACGTGTGCGTATTTGCGCACGTGTGTATAAGGTGTGGGATTGAATCACCCCAGGGTTAGGTAGAGAGCACTGGTCAGGGTGTTTAATCGACAGGTCTCACCTTGAATCGATTGGCAGGAGCCTCGCAGGGCAAAGACGTGATACACACACAACCAACAGTTACTCACACCAAAACAAACCATAGGGAGCGTAAGAGATATGTGGGTGGATGTTTCAATGCCATCAGTACTGCAAGCCTGTATTTAGTTGTTGGGTTTGTTACTCAAAAACAAATTTAATAATGAATTCAAAACCACTTTAATTATTATACCTTTCAGTCTCTTCAAACTGTGATTTGATATTATTTAGATGATGTTGCTTGGGTGCACAAATATTACACTAGTATTGTAAATGCAGTAAGCATTTTTCAAAGAAATAAATAACTTATAACTTATATAAATAACTTGTCCATATGCATAGCTTGTCAACTTTTCTGATGAAAAAACATGAACAAAAAGATATCCATTTGTTGTTAAAACATAAATTATAACTTACAATAACAATAAAATGAAAATATGAGTCCCTGTAGTGTAGTGGTTTACACATTCACCTTACAAGCAAAAGGTCCCTGGTTTGACTCCAGGTGGGGACACAAACTCCTCTCACCATGGAGGGTTGTGTCAAGATAAACATCCAGTGTAAAACCTCTGCCAAATTACCAGTGTAGATTATTCTGCTGTGGTGACCCTTTGGGGAGAATACAAGGGAGCAGCCGAAGGTGCATTTATTGTCATTAAATGGATGATGTTATTAATTAATAGTTAATTTTACTGTTATTTGACTACATTTTTAATTGTTTAACTCAAAACATTACCTGCCAACACAGTACAAGTAAGTAAATGATAAAAAAAAATCATAAATTTTACTAATAGCAAAATTCTGATAGTGGAAATTATTATGTGGTTGTGGTATGCATTGAAGCAAAGAACCAGGCTGCATACCAGAATAATAAAGGGCATGCTAAGAAACATGAAACAAAACAGCAAAAACAAAGAGCAAATCATACTCAAAAGAAGCCTTGTTTTCTTTAATGAGTCTGTTTATTTTGAGAAAGCTCATATTATCTCTGCAACAAATCAATTTCCTCACACTTAAAAGAGCAATAGTGGCATGCACATGTGACTGATAACTGAAGCGATGGACAGCCAAGAAAATGCTTCACCGTGAAATGTCTTACAAGAGGCCAGGATCTGAGAGGGCGTTATGTCTTTAATAAACAACATACTGTAAGTATTAACATTAATGTGGTGCAGTAGTATGCAGGGTAAAAAAAACACTCCACCTTCTCAAGTTCTGTTGAAATTGTGATTCAAGGTCTCTGTATTTTCTGCACACAGCTTTGACTGTAGAACCAAAGTCTAATGCTTTCAAATGAGGTCAAGTTTCATGAGTGTTGTTGACTGCGATAGTTTGTCAGAGGAACAAACTGTATTTACCAAATCACACTGTGTGATCACAGGGGTAGAGCGAAGCCAATTATTGCTCATCTGGACTCTGTTTAGGAGAGCTCCTCCAGACCAAGGGTTGTTTTTCCTCCACTTTGGAAGCAGAAGTATTTAGCTTTACATGTGGTCTCCACTGTGACAGAATGGCGAACTGTCCAGAGAGTGGCCCGCCTTTCAACCTATGGCAGCTGAAACAGGCTCCAGCTCCCCTGTGACCTTGAACTGGATAAGCAGAAGAAAATGGAATAATGAATGTGGTCTCCAGAAATTGTGAAGTAGATAATAGTGAGCACATTCGCATTCCATGGAAAGGCAATTTTTTGGTAATTCTGCGTAAGAAATACATATGTTTAAGATTAAAATCTGCACACACACACACACACACACACACACACACACACACACCACCTTATACATGGTACATGGACAAAAGTATTGGGCCACACCGCTTAATCATTGAATTCAGGTGCTTCATTCAGTCTCATTGCCAAAGGTGTATAAAATCAAGCACCCAGCGTAGTACTGCAACAGGATGCCACTGCTGCAAACAAGTCAGTTTGTGAAATGCCTTCCCTCCTAGATATCTGGAATAAACATTAAGTGGTATTATTGCAAAGTGGAAGCTTTTAGAAACCACAGCAAGTCAGCCATGAAGTGTTAGACCATGTACAGAAACAGAGTAGGGGTGCTGAGTGTTGAGGCACATAGTGCATAAAAGTTGTCAGCACTCTGCTGACTAAATACCTGCTGAGTTCTGAACCTCAGATGGCATTAACACCAGCACAAAAACTGTGTACTGGGAGCATCGGCATGAATTTCCATGATCAAGAAGCTGAATGGAAGCCTTACATCATCAAGCACTATGCCAAGTATCGGACAGAGTGGCGTAAAGCACATCGCCCCTGGACTCTGGAGCAGTGGAAACATGCTCCGTGGAGTGACAAATTGTGCTTCTATATCTGGTAGACTGATGGATGAGTTTGGACAATTCTTTCCCCCTAACTTTGCTGGAGCAGTCTAGTAAAGGCCCTTTCC
The DNA here is from genome assembly GCA_015106775.1 of Etroplus canarensis. Lineage (NCBI taxonomy): Eukaryota > Metazoa > Chordata > Actinopteri > Cichliformes > Cichlidae > Etroplus > Etroplus canarensis. The sequence continues at coordinate 27,985 of VUQH01010205.1, forward strand.
TGTTTCAGCTGACTGTGCCCAGTGCACAAAGCAAGTTTCATAAATTCATGATTAGATGAACTTAGTGTGGATGAGCTTCACCGGCCTGCACAGATCCCTGACCTCAACTCCACTGAACACCTTTGGGATCAGAAAGGAGATCATGAGCCAGGTCTGATGCGAGGTCAACATCAGTGTTTGACCTCACAAAGGCTCTAATCGATGAATGGGCAAAGATTCTGATAGACACACTCAGTGGTTCCCTCACAGCAAGAGGGTCCTGGGTTCAAACCCATGTAGGGCCCTTCTGTGTGGAGTATGCATGTTCTCCCCGTGCTTGCGCAGGTTTTCTCTGGGAGCACTGGTTTCTCCTGCCTTAAAAAACATGCTAGGGTAATGCTGCCTGTCAGCCCAGACCACTCTCGCAAAAGAGAGTCTTAATCTCAAAAGTTCACCTCCTGGTTAAATAAACGTTAATAATTAATAGTAAAATCTTGACAAAAACCTTCCTCTAAGTGTGGAAGGTGTTATAGCTGCAAAGAGGGGACCAACTCCATATTAAGGCCCACAGATTTAGCAACTAAAAACTCTTGCAGGTGTATTGTGTATGTGGCCCAATACCTTTGTCCATATTGCGTATACTGTATAAGGTAGGCAGAACTAGACTTTCAGATTCTTAAAGCAGGGCTAAAGGAAACAGATTCTCGTCTGTGTGTTCAGTTTTTGAATGTTTCAGAAAAGGAAGGCACTGGAGAGTAAGAAGTTTTCACTTTTGTTCCAAGGTGGGAGCAAGGGAACATCTGAACTTGCTGTTCAGAGGTGATTTTGAAAGAAGACCTAAAAAAGGGAGACTTGAAACCACTGTGTGGTCTAATTCTTGAATGATGACAAGAGGCCAGACTTTGAGCTCCAGAACTTGTACATCTTGCAGGAGGTCTGGGTGTGGGTCTAAGTCTGGGGCTGTCCAAAATGCTGCTCTCGTTTCCAGATTTTTGGACCAATTCAATTAGATATGAAGATCTTCTCTGGAGAAATAAAGATTTATGAAAATATAAACAGAACAGTGAGAAACTGGAGCTTTGAGGTTTTTTTTAAATAACCGCATTAATAATGCTCACCTTCTGAGAACCAGCTAAAATTCTGCTTTGAGCACTTTGTCCTTTCGATAACTGGGGCAAGGTACCGGCAGTCGGCCCACACTGATCTCCATCTGACCTAGGTAAAAGATGCAGTGTAGTGAAGCTTGCATGAAGACTGCTTTGTCTGTTTCTGCATGTTTTGCTCCGCGGTTCCCAGAGCACTGCTGTCCTACAATGGTCCGTATCATCCTGCTGTTCGGATTTGATTGATGAGTGGCCATTTCCTGTCCCATCCATTTCTGTTGCAGACATTGCCTCATCTTTATATGGTTTTTGTTCATGTCCTTCCTTCTCTGCGCTCTCATTTTCTTCATCTGTCTCCTGCTCCTCAGAGCTTTCTGGACTCTCCAGACCTTGAAGCAGTTTGTGATGAACCTTTGTGGAGCCCTGCCAGGTGGATACAGAACATCTATTAGGTTGTTTATACTGTGATAAAGGTAGCCTTATTGTACAATCAGTTTTATTATAAAGCAAAGTGATAGAAAAATGAACACTGGAACATAAGTATTTATTAGTATTAAATTATATAATATGTACAGCGACATCAACGTGCTAATTTAATTACACTTAACCAATTCACTTAAAAAAATTACACCTAAACATCCTTCGGATTAATCTGCTGTGGCGACCCCTCGGGGACAATACAGGGGAGCAGCCAAAGGTACATTTTATCTTTCATTTTGCTAACTTATCTAAAGCTTCTAGGCTTGCTGTGACCAAGCCATTGTGGACATTTCTAGGAAGACAGTGTCATGTACTCTGTGTTTGGCAATACTGCATATCTTACTATGCAATTAAAGTAATATGGTTACTTTTGTCATTTTACAGTAATGAATTGGAATTTGAAATCTAGTAATTACATTACAGTCACTAATCCCGCCATTATTTTGACAGTTTAAGGGTCCTCTTGCCCTTGATGACTAAAGTGAGGGATTCTGGAGCACATCTGTTGAATGTCAGAGTGGATACCATCTGCAGCGGGATTAGCTACTGCAAATGCCTCTGCCCGGTGAAGAAGATCATCACTTTTGTCAGCTGCCAGGAACACCTCCCAGGCCTGCTGGCGATGGCATAAAACTAGGCGTAGAAAGTTGATTTGACAAACAAATGAATATCTTAGAAATGCCAGTTACCACAACAACAACAGTAAGACCAAACAGGGTGGGTACAGACTGACCCAGGTAGAACTGCATAGGAGCCAATGAGAAGAAGTGGGAAAAGTATGCAAAGTTAATGTAAGAAGCAGCAGAACCCTTTGATGTCAGATGCAGAGGATTTGCAGGTCTGTGTCTCTGCATGCCTTGCAACAGTGGCTAGTAAGCAAATGGTGGACCTAGCAATCTATGGGCGCAAGCCAATTCTGGCCTCTCCCGGGTCAGAGTGTTTAATGTTTAAACAACCAAAACAACTAATGACTGCAGAAAACCCTAGTCATGACTGTGCATCATACATCAACGACATATGATGAATGTTATTAATAAAAATTACCAAGGTACTTGGCCAACATTTGACCTAGTGTATCCAATTTCTTTAAAACAAAAAGTTATAGCCATGTTACATTTTTAGCTGAAGCCCACATACAGTAGGCAGAATCTATGTATGTATGTATATGTGTATGCATGTGCATGCTACATGCCTAGATGTGCATATATGGAGGTGAGAGAATCACCAAGGAACGGTTTCCTTCATCGGTGCTCAGTATAATTCTAATTGGCTTTATTAAAGGGCTTAAATCTAATACCATTTCTGTTCCCTGCCTTAGGCTTTGAGTGTGTGCATGTGTGTGTGTACCTCTGCCTGATGTTTATGCCTTACTAAATTTCGTACAGAATATTTACTAAGTAACAGACATGAGTAGATGGACTAAAACAGCTCTAGCAGAGGAAAAAAACACAACTACATTCCCTCCTCTAAATGAGCCTGGTATAGCACATTTCTCCAGTCTGAGAGTAGAGCCCCAGTCAGTAGGCAAATACAGCATTTAGAGGTTCAAGTCCATTGAAATAGCAGCACTGTAGCTCCAGATGTAATGATACAGACTTAAGGCAAGAAAAAGCAGCATGAAACTGCTCATTTGACCCCATTTAAAAACTTGATACCAATTAGAGAGTTCTGTGTGTAAATAATTTAGGTGATATCGCTCGCTGAACACACACAAATAATGTCATGGGCATGCACACATATATGCATGTGCATGTGCATAAGCTTTGACACACACTAACCTATGAATATATGCACACACGTCTGTGCATACATGCACACGTACATGCGCATGTGTACAGATTCCGCCATGCTCTGGAAACAGACTTCTTAATGAAGCCTTCCCAAAGTGAAAGTAGAGCAGAAATACATACTGGCCCATTTCTGCCTTCAATGCACCCTCCTCGCCTCCCTCTCTTGCGCTTCCTCTCCCTCACCTTCTCCACATCATTTGTTTTATGCATGTTTCATTGTCTTTCTCTTTTGTCTCAATGAGTTAAATCACAACCCCTAATTTATGGCTACAGGCAAAGACACTTCTACAAACAAACTGGCTGATGAGAGGGGATGACTGAAAACATACGCGCTGAGCGGTGTGTGTAAATCTTAAAATGTCTGTTACAGTCTTTTTATCTGTGGTTATTTACATAAGAAATGACAGCATGTGTAAAAGAATGACTGCAGTGCAAAATGAAAAAGGCTGTATGCTAGAGGAAAGGGGAAGTGAGAGAGGGGGGTGAGCGAGAGTAAATCCAGTGACACTGAGTGGGGAGCACTCAGGTGTGGTGAGAGGATTATACAAAACCCTGAGTATGAATGACAGTAAACACCTGAATGACAGAGAGACGGGGAGGGGCGGGAGTATGTGTGTGTGTGTGTATGTGTGTGTGTGTGCGTGTGTGGGTGGGTGGCTCTGGGTGACAGTTTTGTGGCCCTCCGTGATATTTTGAGAGGTAAGTGAATATATATTCACTACTGATGTTTTCAGGGCTGTGGTGTTTACTCAAATGCAACTTGCTATATCATTCATTACAGATGTGTTCATTTACTGAGTACATAAAGAAACTGAAACATTAAAATTGAAAGCAGATTTGAAAAGCAAACAATGGATGGGCAATGAGGATGTCAACGAGGCTGGCAGGGAATGTGGAAGAGGAAGATATCACTCAGGAATGATCCACTGCAAGAGTTAGGAAGCTGTTGAGTTAGCAGGTGAGTTCCAGATTTAGCTGTACAGTATGTAAGTCAATAAAAGGGCTGTAGTGCAAGAAATAGGAGGTATGTTTATCTTACTTGTGCTGTGTTTTCTTTCTCTGTGTGTTCCATTGGTAAGGGATTGCTGACAAGGTCTCTGAAGTGAGCTTCAGTTTCTGGGTGAGCATGCTGTCTGTACTTCTTTCTGCTATCTGAAACACAAACACACCTCTCAACACCTTCAATATACATTGTAATACCTTTTTTATGTTCTTGAATTTAATCTCATGGTTCTTTAGACATAAATTAGAGAAGGAGAGTGTCAACTTCTATTCCTGTACTACTAACTGTGGTGGAGGCATGTCAAATTCTCTCATACAGCACAGTCAATAAAACCCTACTGGTTTTTTTTCAATTCACATTGTTAAATTGGATGAAATGATTTTTTTTTTTTGCAAGCCATTAGCTAGAGTGCCAGCACATTCACCTCCTGTTGTGGAATGCTCAAATGTGTTTTTAACCTCTGGCTTAAGGTTAAATTCAAAAGACAGCAATGCATGTCGATTCCTAGATCTCCTCTTAGTGAAATCCCTCACCTCTAGAGCTATATCACTGTACAGCGCTGACTCTACATGAAGCGTGACCCCGTTTCCCCCACGGCGACCCCCTCCTTCCCTTCACAGCCTTGGAAGATAGAGGAGAACAGGGAAAGGCATGCCAAGGCAGTAGACACTTTTAAGCAAAGATTAAAGGTTTTTCTTTTTAATCAGTCATTTGGCAGCAATGTTAGCATTTCACCCTGGTGCGGCTAAGGATCAATTTTTAATGCTGCCGTGCACGGAGCAGACAGGGTGATTGGCAAGAGAGAAGCTATTTACAAAGGATCTATTTACAAATTTTCCATAGAAATATGCAGAGGGCACAATTGACATCTCTTACAGAATTCTAAATAAGCTCTCTTTTTTTGTGACTTCGTCACAATTCATGACCTCTGGGTGCCTGATGATCATTGCTGTGTGTGTGTGTGTGTGTGTGTGTGTGTGTGTGTGTGTATACTATAATATAACCCTCTCCCTTGTGTTGCATTATGTTTTATTTCTCCATCTTGTGTTGCCAGGGCCTGAGTAACTAGGTCAATCAACCCTGGTGTAAACACATCACAACAATCCACCAAGAACATACTAATGACGATAGTTGTTTTTTAATTTATACATATCTCTGTCTCACTCTTAAGTATCACTAATACTCCTTAATAGGTTTCAGTCTAATATTTTAAATAGGTAAGCAAAAATATTAGCAGATAGGAGGCAGCTAGCTCCTGTAAATACTGGATGTGCTTAAGTGTTGTATGCCCTAATCAGCAACAGCTAAAAAATGTAATAACCAAGTAATAGAAAGTTGTTTCTAGTTACTGAGTAACATTCACTTTGTGTAAAGAAATCATTCTTTGTGGAGGATGTGTAACAAATCAACTTGAACCTGCAGGAAATCTCAGGGTTGTTTAATGATGGCAATCTCTGAAGTGCACAAGACAGAATGGAGTCCGACACAAAATAGGGCAAACAAGTTAGATCTTCAGAACCGCACAAGTTCACCTCTGTACAGAGCTGACACTGGTGCCCTCCATCCATCAGACTTAAAGTCCACCCATGAATCAATCCATACTTTCATCCATCCATTCATTCATTATCCAACCGCCTATTCATCCCTTATCCAACCAGCCATTCATTCATACCGTCAAACAGCCTTCGAGCCGACCAACCCACACACCATTGATCCAGTGATTGACCCTGCAATGGGTAGATCAATACTCTCTTAAATGGCATCGTTGTGAGTGCTTAGGCACAATGGCAAGGCATTGTTTGTGCAGTTAATTTCCAAGGTAGCAAGGCCGTGCAGGGCTCTACCCCAAGTCAACTCTCCTTTATTCTCCACTTACATGATCATGCCAAAGAAAAGAAAAGGGGGAACTGAAAAAGATATTGAGCAGAAAGTATCCTGTACACATGTAACAAAAGGGGCAGTGTTCCATGCAAAACTACTTGTAATGACTCAAGCCTATTAGATACTTCAGATAAAGATGCCTGTGGGTACAGCAGGTTTACAGTCACATAACTGTACTGTCACACATGGAAGTAGACAGGCAAGAGTAATAGAGACCATTCAGACATTTACAGATGAAATAACTCATGAAGCACATAAACATAATGAGGTGCAAGCTGAGAGTAAAGTTAAACGGAACCATGATAATATACTATAGCAGTATTTTTGAAGAATAACTGCAGATATAAGTAGTAAAGGTATTACTTAAACAATATTAACCTGAACCAACAGTAGTAGTTGCATATACTCACATTCAGTATATCATTGTGCAGACTAATGTGGCTTGGTGTGCATACAGAAACCGTGTTGGGTTAGAGCTGGGGCCGGGTCTTGGCATTAAATGAGTGGGACTCTGACAAGTCTTGGAGTTCTGTCACTGCAGTTCACAGGTCTTGTTAGCCAAGGTGTCGGCAGGGGTGGAAATAGCTGTGTGTGAGTGTATCTGTGTGTATATGTGTGTGAGCTGAACATTAGACAGCACTCCTACCTCCACCTCCTCACCTGACACCAGCAATAAAACTAAACAGGCCAAGGTGCTATGCTGTGTGTGTGTGTGTGTATGGATGTGCACACTGAAAAAAAGGGGCATGTGTGCTGCAGGGTTGTTGTTGTTGCTGTCACCAATTTGCCGGGGCCTCTAGACGGGAGTAGGAGCAAGGTGACGGAGCTGTGGCTTGATAAACACAGAAGCCCTCCTTCGATTTCCCATCCAGTCCACTTTGGAAACACATGGCTCTTCCTGGGAGCTCTTGGCCCAGGGAAGAAGCGGGTGGGGGGCAGCAGAAGGGGAGAAGAAGGAGAGCCACAAGAGAGACATAGTGATAGGCATGTAGTGAGGGAGAATAGCAGTCAGAAGGAATGCTGAGAGAGGAAGTGATGGAGGGGAGGTAATGTATGTGGTACAGATAGGAAGGAGGCAGAGAGAAGTGACAGGCCTGGTGGAATCAGCTCAGGTGTGCAGAGGGAGAAAAAAAGAAAGATTAAGAAAAGAGAGGGGGAGTGATGAGAGAAATTTGAGTGAACCTCTAAATGTCACACACTCTCAAAAAGATAGACACACACAGTCAACCTCCTCCTCACAGTGCCCCTCTTTCAATCTTTCATTCTTGCATTCCCTCCATTCCCTTCTGTTTTTACTTGAAAAAAAAACTTGCAGTGTTCCGCTTTTCAAATGACATCAGAAGTTTAAAGACCAACTCCAGGTGGAGGAGCAGAGGAGTGTCAGTGAGGGAGGTGGGGCACCAAGCTCCCCTCTGCCCCCCTAGAGAGTTAAGGAGATCACATTTTAACCCCCTCCAAACCCCACCCTGCTGCTCCTCTCCCCCATGCCTTAACACCAACATAAGAGGACAAGTGTGGGCTTTAAGCACCAGTGATCAAACACGAGTAGCTGCTGGGTACGCTAGGCTCAGGACTGTTGGCCTAATAGGATTGGAAGCCCCCAGGTGAGCCAAAGGACACCTCCAATCAGTGTGATTAGCCAAAGGCTGCTACAGCACTGACTGATGTACAGTACTAAAAGGATCACATTGGTTGTGAAGAATGCAAGCAAGTAATGAAGTGTAGTACCATGGTTGAATGTGCATGTCAAAGTGTTGTGTTGAAATGGTGGAGTTTAAAACTGTATGTAGTTTAAATGTGTCAGGATGATCTTGAGGTTTTGACTGTTTGCTAATCATTATTAAGTTCACAGAACCGTATAATGTGTGGAGCTGAAGAATAATCTTGGCTTTCTGGCTATGTGTAAAAACAGGGTAGGCTGTACATGCACATGGCCTTAATACAAGTCTGCTCAAACATAGGCATATATACATGTGGATTTCTGTGTTCACATAGTAAAAACCTCAAGATTCTCACATTCCCTCACACATACATGAATGGACAAGCACACACATACATAACATGCCCAGATACACACGCACAGACAGGCTTTTATAAACTCATCAAATACACAAAACAATTACCAGAGACTGAGCTCATCACTGACTAAGCAAAAGTCATCCAGCGTGTAAAACACACAATATAATTAGCACACATCAAGCTGCTGGGTCCTACTGTGCATTAATGATGCTTCCCTCTGAAGTGAATTATGGTTCGATGAGTGAGAAAGTGAGTGAGGAGGGGCTTTGAGGAGGAACAAGATATCATTTGGAGAAGAGGATGAGAAGCTGGTGTGGAAAGAAAAATGCAGAGACATAAGACCCAAAACCTGAATTTCCAAAACAATTAACCTGAGAGATACAAAACTTCAGGAATAAATTATAGGTTACTTACTTGTGGTGAGAGCCATGATATGCCATGCACCACAGGCAACTTCACTGATCTGGAAAATAAGTTTTAAAATTTTGAAGTAGTTCAAAAATTCCAAAGATATAGGACAGCTGAACAGCTTCCCTCCAAAAATAACTGGTGTTACAAACTGGACTATGATAAAATGGTAAATATACACTGTCAGGCCAAAATAAAACTCACCACCTGAATTTAATTAAATAAAAATATAATAGCCTTTCCTTGGATGCTTACTGATTATTATGTTTCAGCTGGCCAGAGATTATTTAACTCATTTCTTAAATAACTGTGTTGGACAACATATCCTGTGGTCATGGAAAAGATGTTACTCTGATTCAGAAGGGTCAAATTACTGGTCTGCATCAACAAAGAAAACAACTAGGAGATACTGAAATTACTAAAACTACTAGAACAGGGCTAAAAACTGTCCAGTGCATTATTAAAACTTGGAAGGATAGCGATGAACCCTCCTCTTTGAGGAAGAAATGCAGCTGGAAAAAATCTTGAACGATCATAATCAGAGATCACTTGAATTTTTTAGTGAAATCAAATCTTAAAAAAATTAACAGTAGAATTCATGGCTACGTTTAAAGGTGAAAGTAAGAGCATTTCCGCATATATAATGAAAAGAGAACTTAGGGGTTTGGGACTAAACAGCTGTGTAACCTTAAGAAAACCACATACCAGCGAGAATAATCAGAAAAAAATGCTTCAATTTGCGAGGGAGCATAAAGATTAGCCTCTGGAGCGATGGAAAAAGTTTATGTGGTCTGATGACTCCCGATTTACCCTGTTGCAGAGAGATGGGTGCATCAGGTTAAGAAGAGAGGCACCCATCATGCTGAGAGCATACCATACAAGCCTGTGGAAACAGTGTTCCAATCTAGGGTGACTTCAGTTGGTCTGGTCTAGGTTCAGCAACATTAGGTGCCCAAAAAATTAGGCCAGCTGACTTCCTGAATATTGTGAATGACCAAGTTTTAAAACTGATTTTTTTCTTTTCTGAGAGAATGGGCATATTCCAAGAATACAAAGCCAGGATTCATCATGGTCATAGTAGTAGAGTAGTTCAGGGGGCATTAGACATCATTTTCACATATGGATTGGCCTCCACAGTGTACAGCTCTAACCCCATTCAGAATCTTTGGGATGTGTTGGAGAAGAATCTACATGGCAGTCTGACTCCCATCATTAAAACAAGATATAGGTGAAAAATCAGTGCAACACTGGATGGAAGTAAAGCTTATGACACTGTATAAGCTTAATAAAACAATGCTGATGGCAAATGCATGACCCCATCAAAGCTAAAGGAGAGCCAACAAAATGGAGTGTGTGACTTTTTTCTGGCCAGGCAGTATATATGAAGAAATACTCACGAAGATGCTTAACATCTTTCTGACATATTTACCTCCTTGATATATTATTGAATAATGAAAATTTCTTACAAATTTGCAATAGGTTTTTCAGATTGTGTATCCATTTACACCTCTTTGCGCAAGATGAGGTCACAGTTGAAGATTCCAGTAAGTGGCATTTCTAAACCAAAGGTAGGCTATGCAGATTTAGCTGCGTTATATGATTAAGTGTGCACTTACCCTTTAGGAATTTGTATATATTCAGGTAAAACAGAAAATCCTGAGGCTTTGCACAGTCTCTCTCACACGCACCTTTCGGCCTGCCAGCGGAAAAGACTGGGGGGTCCAGAGCCTTTTGAGGCCTCCATGATATCTGACCCAGGAAACACAGGGGACCTGACCCCAGAGAAGCAGATCTCCACCTGCTAAAGACAGGAAAAATTGGCAAAAGTTGCAAAAGATACATCAGTAACACACAGCTTCATCCTGCCACATGATAAGTAAAATATGAAAAGTAAAATGACCTCATTAGGCTGAAATTGGTTCTTTTTGTTTATCACCCTAACTAGTGCATTAGCACCTCCTAAATATGGGTCCCTAATCATATTTTTATTTTGCATAGGTACCCACGCCCAAATGCACATGAATTCAACTTTCTTCTTTGTGTACCAAACAGAGAACATCCTTAGTTGGCACCTATCAAAAACATATACGCATTATGTACTCACCTACTGCAAACACTCAAGCATCCACTCATACTACCTCAGTCTGGCTTTTTAAACCCACCACTAATAAATTTATATTTACTGCCTGCATTGAGGACTTTTAAATTATGGCGTACAATAAACCTGGCACACACATCTCAAAAGCTCTTTCAGGGGATGTTAAAGCAATATAGTAAGCAATTTTCCAAAGTGGATTACAAATTTCACATCCAGGTTTTATTGCACATTACGATAACTTAACCACATCTAAATGTTCCGCATAAATGGGAAATATGTGCTGCTTAATATGCTATTTTTCATTTTTTAAGAAGCGCTTTGCAAACCCTGCCAAGCGAGGGAGCCTGCTGGTTTGTGTGGTGGGGGAGTCAATAATCTTTATGAGGTGGATTTTAATTACAAGGAGATAACTGAGTATCCTCCTCGTGGCAAGCCTCCATCAATCTCTATTCTGCATCAAGCTGTACATAGCCTTGGCATGCACACAAACACACACAGATACACACAAATGCACATGCACACACACACACAGATACCCTTTCAGACATGATTGATCAATCAATCAGCAATGTATTATTTTCATCTCAGTGTAGCAAACCTTATAAAAGCATATGAGACAGGCATTTCTAGATGACATTTTACAAAACCCACAAACATATGCAGTACAAACACATACATGTGCATACACACAAAATACAAACACACAGACACGTTTACTGAGACGCTGGCAGAGTAATCCAGCTAAAAAAGGTTAAGGCTGATGTTTTCCCTAAGAACGACAGTCTGTGAAAGGTCAGATCAATCATGTGCTAAGCATGTCTCGTAAGCAATCTATAAAGAGCTTGTTTTAAATAATAACATTTTATAGATCACTTAAAGACATAACTGTACCACAGGCAGGTATGGTCTCACTTGCCAAATAGTCTTCACAGCGCCAAGAATTCAAAGAGAACAAACTTAATAATATTGTAACTGCAGTTCATTTAATGGACCAGTGGCATTTCTAGTGAAACCATGCACATGGTGCCAGCAGACGTCTCTGATCAACAATAGGTAATTCTTTTCTCTGAATATTGCAGTGTAGCTGTAGCCTGTATATGTGTCTTTGTCTTGAAATTCCTGCTATCTGGCAGAGTGCAAGCAGCTGAAGAAGATGTGGTAGGGACACTTTGCAATGGTATAAATATGTAAGATCTAGTTTAGTGGCAGGTCAGTCATCCTCAGTTGAGAAGTTGTGGGATGAAGCAGCATACTGAAAATCATCCGTATAAGAAAATAATGAACAAGAGACAGGTTAAAGAATTATCTGACACTACCTGCTTTCAAACTTAGTAAAAAGTTTAGCTTTTTAGGAATTACAGTAAAAACAGTCAGGCTAGAGGGAAAGGTGAAGTAAAGAGATGGTGTGTCTCCTTATCTCTAAGCAGCTACAGGGGCAGTCTGAAATCTTAGCAGGGTAGTTTAGGGATAGCTGCTTGAATAACAAATCAATTCATTTTGTACATCACCTAACACAAGAAGTTGAAACTGGGTGCATTGCTGTGCAGTTTCTTTTGGCTTAAGATATATTGAGAGCTAATGAGGTTGAATTTGTGCTCCAAGTGATGTCATTTGAGGACACTGAATCCTTGTTGTGTTAATTAAAACTCAACGAAATAATGTAGATGAAAAATTTGCATGGCTCAAAGCCACAGTGAGGGGTACTACTGGGAAAATAAGGGTTTCAAGTTAATAAGTGGTTTTTATATATTACGTGGAGTGAATACAACTTTTAAGACTTTTTAATCACAATGAAAGATATTTGCAGTGACAATTAGACATTGAAGGTTTTTACTTAAGTAATGTTTTTTAATTGGACTTAACACTTTTAGGCCACAATAATGCAGATGGGGAAAAGACAGAATCAATCTATGGTCTTCTATTGCATTTTGGATGCTTGGCTCACCTGTGATAGCTGCACTATAGCTGTCCCCAGCTTGTACCTGTGTGACCTCATCAAGCTGTGAATAGCTGAGGAGACAAGGAGTAGATATGTGTGTTCTGTCCTCTCCAAGTCCAAGCTGTCCCTGCAAGTACAATAACGACACAGCGTCAGTTACAGAATTAAAATAAACATTAAAATAAAAATAAATTTAATGCTTACAGATAAGATGTGTCACTGTTTAATTATTTCCAGTGTTTGATAATATTGTCATTTTGCATGGCAGCACCAAGTTTAGTCTATCTTTCATCTTTTAAATCATGCTGCCCTACCATTTCATAATGAAAAGATTGTTCTTATGTTTGTCAAAGAGGACTTGAAGATCACCTGCTGAGTATCATGAGCACATTTCTATAAAGCCATGTTATAATATCTGCTGTGTACTGCATAAATGAGATGGGCAACAAGCAATTCATCTTGGTTCAAATGGCTGTCTCTGAGCAGGAAGCATTATTTAAAAAGGCACAGTGCATTTTTCATTCTTCGTAAGTCTACTTATTTTTATGTATCATTTACCGCCTCTATCCAACACAGAGCCTTAATAGCCAAAGCATCTCCCACAGTACAAAAGAATGCATTGTCCTTAATTTACATCTTTCAGTTTGTTACAGATTGTGAGGGTGTTCAGTTTGACTTCTGTCAGCTGTCCTGCTCTCATTCCTGCCCACTCCTGCAGAGATAAAGACTTTCTGCACTGTGCACATTGGCATGCCCTGGCATATGTTTGAAAGTGAGCACAATATGTATGGGTTTACTTTTGAGTGTATGTGTGTGCCATGTAGTAATCTGAGTCTTTAATTGGTTATTCATATGTGTGCTACTGTGAGGATTTGTAGACGCGTGGCAGCATATGTTCCTGCTGTGAGTGTGTGCATCTAAGTATTTAAGGTGTGAATGTCATTGTACTTCCATCAGAGTGTGCCAGTGTAATTTCACTTGCATTTAGGTACACTAAGTGAGCATGTGTCCATACCTGAGTTTGTGCATGTGTTTGTGCTTTTGCATGTGTTTATACTTGTATAAGTGTATTTCAGTGTGTCTGAGTGAATGAGCACTGTCAGGTGCTGCTCCATGCTGTGCCAGCTGCATCTGGAGCCATCTGTGTTGAGGCGCAGTGGGAGGGGAGCGGATGACTTTAATGTACTTGAACCCCAGACAGACCTTTCCCAGACAGTCGTCAGTATGAAACCAAGACAACTGGGCCTAGTCAAGCTGAACAGGCTGATCTGGATGGTGAGCAGGAGACAGATGCTTTGGTTACACTGTAACCCCCGGTCAGACTCACTAGGGAACCTTTGGCAGTCAGTTACACACAAACACTACAAAGTGTTTGTTTCAATAATAAAATAGTGCTGTTGTATATCACAGAAAACTCTCACCTCTTCTCAAATGTCAGGTTCTGCAGCCAACTTTCTACTGTAAAATCCAGGTTTAATATCTGTGTATCTATAAATTCACATGTATCCAAACATCCCTGTGTGTGAAGTTAAAAATAATAAAACTTGATATTTAATTTTACTCCTTTCATTTAATAGTTTTCTGAACTCAATCCACTTGACAAAAAAAAAATCAATTAAAACACCTGCATTTTGTTTCTTACATTTATCATAGAATCCAGTTCAGATTGTTGTTTTGAATCTATTTAGTCAAAACTGGCAGAATATTAAAAGAACAACATTACTGGGATGCAGCAAGACTTGCTTTGACTTAATAAGTACAAAGATATTGTAAAACTAATTAGGCACAGGACATGTATGCGTAGAAATATGGGAAATATGAAAGAAATAAAGTTAGTTAATAAGGGATGAAAAGTTTGTATTGATACTATCTCCATAAAATTATTTAATTTATTTTAAAATCCAACTAATGCTTGTGCTATTTGATCAATAATTTGTAACTTTCATGGTATTTCCTAAGTTTTTTTTCCAATATAAACTATAAAATGTATACTACCACTAATTCTTTTTGTGACATCGTGCATTGTTGCACATTCCTGAATTCTTTTATTTGGAATTCTTTACCACACAATAAAAACAAAGAATATCCATTCAAAATGACAACCACACTCAACACTTTACCCAGAAAACTAAGAACACAGTATGTCAACACACAATGCTCCGCCACAAAAGACAACACAGAGTCCTCGTAATGATCTTGCAGCAACAATATGACTAGTGAAGCACAAAATCAATTAATGCAGCAGTAGAATCAATAGGTGTCTCTCAGTCTGTATGTCCTGCAGTTAATTAATAAACAAAAAGGACATTAAGCAGTAGAGCATCAGACTGTGGCAACGACTATCATCAGTCACAATGTGTGTACTGATGGCATTAGCAGGAAGGGAAGGGGAAAACATAGACAGATATAAATGTGAGCATGGTGAAAATACCAAACACACCCACAGGCAAAGATGCTTACGCTATATACATACATTTGAGAGAATGGGAATGCATAAACACACACTACATAAGCATACATAAATGTTCACTAATGCACAAACATACTCATGCATGGTCACTTTCACACCCTTTAACACACGGAAGGACCTGCATATCCATAGTATGAAAAATGTTCAGTTTACAGCTGAATCCCAAACCATATTAGCATCAATTTGGAATAGGCCCAGGGTTCGATGAGGCCTGAATTGTGTTGGAAGAAGGCCCAGGGTTTCTACCATCATAAGGATGGCTTGTTTATTATTTACAGTGCTGGATGTGGATGTGGATCATTACATTATAGACAGGATTGCAGCTGACAGGCTGAATAGCCACGCTGATCTGAAGCTAATACAATACACATACATGGTATTAAATACATGGTACAAGCTATGACTACCTTGGTTAGAACAGTTTGTCAGTGTGAAAGGCAACATCACTAGACAAACACAAGGAACTCTTATCAGTCATATTTTATGTAATCTGTTATTGTGATTTGCTTTACGTTTTACTTTTATTATGCTTCGGTATGCGCTCTTCACACATTTTAAAAACAGAAAAATAACATTTGCAATACACACGCAACAGGGAGGCTGGGAACACTGAATCAACTTCCCTGTTGTAGTTCTCAATTTTGCACAATATTACAAAAATTCTCTGAAAGATTTTTCTTTTGGAATTATAAAAATCATTGCTAGTGCTGCTACACTGCAATTTGCAGCTCATGTTAGTACTATTTTCCTTGCCATTTACCTGATATTTCTAAAACTTTCTTCTTGAGCCCACTCCTGGTAGAAATCTCACTAATAATATAGTAATAATTGGGTAGTTTAAGAATGAAGGGATAAGAATAAGTTGTTTCCCTATGCTTTTGGGCCAGGGAATGGGTCTGACTATTGTTTGTACTCATGTGGTGGGATGCAGAAAGATGCCCCCACTGAGGGCTCCATTGTCCCATTGGGGGACTTAAACACTCACATAGGCAATGACAGGCCAACCTGGAGGGGTGTGATTGGGAGGAATGATCTGTCCAATCTAAACCTGAGTGGTGTTTTGTTATATACAGGGACACTGAATCAGAGTGGACCACATTCTGCACTTCTGTTGCTGAGGTGGCAGTGCAGAGCTGTGGCTGCAAGGTGGTTGGCGAGTGTTGTGGTGGCAACTCCTGAACCAGATGGTGGACACATGAAGTGAAGGAATCTGTAAATCAGAAAAGGGAGTATTAAGTTTTTTGGCTTGTGCCAAGCCCAGTGGAGTGTGGCTTTGGAAGTGGGTGAAGCAAAAACTCTGGTGTGGGAGGAATTTGGTGGGTCATGGAGTAATACCTTTGGTAGGCGTTGAAGCAATTCCGTCTAAGTGTCAGGTGACTCAGGAAGGGGATGTAGTGCTCTGCTCATACTGCATAGAGTGGCAGAGTCTAGGGATAAGATGGATGACCTGCCCATCACCGGTAGTGAGGTCACTAAGGAAGATAAACAATTTCTTGGTGACAGGGCCCCTGTGGTGAATGAGATTAGCCCTCAGTTCCTCAAGGCTCTGGATTTTGTGGGGCTATCTTGGTTGACACGCCTCTGCAACATTGTGTGGAGGTCTGGCGTGGTGCCTCTGGATTGGCAGACTGGGGTGTTTGTTCCTTTCTTTAGGAAAGGGGACCGGAGAATGAGTTCCAACTTCAGGGGGATCACACTCCTCTGCCTCCCCTGGGAAAGTCAGTGCTGGTGCGCTGGAGAGAAGAGTCCCTCCGTTAGTTGAACCTCACATTCAGGAAGAGCCCTGTGTTTTTTCTCCTGGTCGTGGAACACAGGCCAGGTCTGTATCCTCCCCAGGTTCAGGTTCATGATATAAGTTACACTGGCTTACTGGTTAATTTAATAACTCACAATGTTTAGTATTAGTCTTAATGCTTGAACATTTTGTATTCTGTCTTTATTTATTAAATCAAAAGGATAGGTTGCATGTCTAAGAAATTGTTTCTTCCACAAAATATCTGATCTATCAATTTTAGTTCTCCTCCCTTTGATGCTTATTTGCTACCACTGTTATTCTGTTACTGGATTGATTCTGGCTGTGGCACCTACTCTGACATCATTCAAATTCCTTCTCACCTCAATCATGCGATACAACACAGACTGTCTGGCTTTTTGTTTCAATAGGAGGAAAACAATGAGATTTCTATCCGTAATACTATTACTACCTTTAATAGGGTTAGAGCTGCCTGGGTTTACCTTAGTAAAGCAACAGAGAACTTTATTAAGTTTAAGACCTTTAGTTTTTTCATTTTTTCTGCTGCTACTGATACATAAGAACCTCTAAGCTCTAGAGAGAAGATATCAGCCTGCTAAAGAAAAAAGTTTAAGCTGTCCCCTTATTTCACCTCTCCTCACGCAAAAAACAAAGTGTTATCTTTCAGAAGGTGGAACCTTTCTGATTTTTTTTAATATGTTGACGGGAGTGGTTTTGGTGTGGCACTATGCGACTGATTACAGGGGGAGACTTAATCAGGTGGTGCAGTCTGTCGGGGGCCCCAGGGGCCGAGAGTGTGCTACATCCTGTCAGACTACACAGAGAAACAATCAATCATTAGAATGGCTCCAAGACAGAAGAGGAAGAAGAGGAAGATAGGAGAGATGAGGAAGAGTAGGAAAAAATGTAGGGAAAGAGGGGCAGAAGCAGTAGAGGATAAGTGAGGGAGGACATGAGATGGGAAAAAGAACATGATGAGGGGAAAGAAAAAGACTCTGCCCTTGCACAGTCTAACTTAAAATTATAAAGGCATGAGGGTGACTATGAAAATCCGAAGAGTCTAGTTAGACTAGAAGCTATCCTACACTATGAGAATGTAGCGCAGAAGCCAAACCCTTGTCAAAGCTCATAACAACTGATGTCTAACATTTTCATTACTCCAGGACAGTCTCTCTAAATTTCACCTACATGTTTGTTTCACTGTCCTGGTGATGTTTTATCCTCTCACATTGTAAACGTGATCTCATTTTGGTCATGATTTCAAATGACCTTGTAGATAAACACCAGAAGCAAGGAGGAAAAAGAAGTGAGAGATGGGAAGAGAGGGATTGAGGTAGGCCTAGGTTTTACACTTTCTGGGCTCTGTCTGAGGGCTGTGTAATGATGCAGGTCTTTAAAGAAGATCTTAAATAAAAGTCTAGAAAAATCCTTAGTGACAGGTGGGATTTTTTCATCTAAAAGAAGAGAGACAGGACAGGGCCAACCAACACACGTACACACATGCACATACTTTTGGCTATGCACATTTGAAGGGGCATGCTCATATATAAACATCAGAAGGTCCCATAAAGAGGATTTCCTGTTCTGTCTATGTGAAGCAGAGGAGTTGAAATGGACAAACAGCAGATCCTATAAAGGTGATTTATAGAATTTAAAGAGATGTGCATTCTTGGCACACCATAAAGGATATTAAGTGCTCAAAGGGAGGGCTTGGACACAGAATCCCTTTAAATATTTCAATCTACAGTTGTTTCAAAAAATAGGAGATGTCTGTATGAGAGACAGTCAGAGAGAGAGATCAATAGAGACACAGTTAAAAAGAGAGAGAGAGACCATATGACATGAAAAAGCTTGGAGTCCAGTTCTAAGTCTACCTATCTTGACTGGGAAAAATGTTTGGCTCACCTCTTGCCCCATCCCCCAGGAGAAGACATTCCCACCATCTGTAAAAAAGAGAGAGAAAGACAGACAGTGAGAGAGAACATAGTAACCCAAACAGTCCGCAACAGCTCAAGAGAGGCAACAAATAGAAGCCTAGAGTTAAAAAAGAAAAGAAAAAGGAAAAAAAAAACCAAAAATGAAGGGAGAGAAGGGAAATGCGCAGCTGACAAAAGTGGCTCAAGCATCATACATCAAGCACTTGTTACCTCTCCCGGTGCTTGTGATTGCACATGACTGCAAACAAGTCAGTGATAAAAATCTGAAGAAAGATGAGACCGATCGGGCTGGCTTTAAAGATCATCAATCACAGCCCTGTAAGCTCAGATATTATTAGTTCAAGTAAAGCTGCACTCTTCCATTTTATGGACATCATAAAAGACTTTGGGGGTGGGGGTATATAGAGGTGGAGTGTAGGAGATCCCCCAGTGTTTTAACTAGGACTGGGATGGATGTGTTTGGAAAAGCAGACCGGATGGATGGACAGCTCTAATGTAGTAATGTTAACTGAATCACTCACACTGGACCGGGTTCCCCAGGGGAAGGAATGCAGGATGGGACTGTAAGGCCCCACTTACAATATGTTAGAGTCAGTAAAAGTGTCTAATGAAAAAAAGAGCATGCATGTTTGTGCAGCGTCATGTGTGTAGATATATTGATGAACTCCTAGAAGTTTGAATACATGTTCGCTTTTTTCATTTTATGTGTACATTTACAGTTTAAGTGGGATATTAGGTGATACACATTTAGGTGTAGAAAACAGAGTGCATCCCTTGGTAAAGTAGGTCTTTAGAGATAAGAATCCATCACAAATTGGACATGAGGCCAAACAAATCAGATTCAAGATGGGAACAACAGGTGCACACTCTGCTCAGTCTTACTGTCAAATGTGACACTTTTATGAATCTCCTGAAAGATAATTGTTTTACGGTAAAGAATATTGTGTGGTCCTGATTACGCTGGTAAAAATAGTCACTCTGTTATAGGGAACAAAATAACAACGATTTTTATACTGTTAGTTAGATTTTCTTTCAACCCAGAGATAGTATTTCCAAATGTCTGATACATTTAAAAGTAGTTTTAGGCTAATGTAAACATAATGGTAATTATAAGAACATAATCATACTTGTTTATATATGTGTGTGTGTGTGTGTGTGTGTGTGTTTTAAACTATGCATGCTCTAACACCTGTCGACACCTGTTGATGCTGAGAATGATAGGCACTGCCTTTTCTGAGCCACTGTACTCAATGTTCCTACTACAATCAGTCTAAAAATAAACTATAATCCTGGCAACAATACAAACATGCCCAAGCAATCCTGTGCTCACACTGATCAAAGTAATTAATATTTTTTGATAAAATGTTTGTCAATCCATACAACTGCCCCCCTGAGCAATCACTCTATTTTCTATTGCAATATTCCTTACAACTTTCTTTCTCTCTCTTTCTCTCTCTCTCTCTCTGCCTGCCCGTGAGGACATAAAGGCTAGTGTGAAGTCCATCACTGCCTGGTGAATAGCTGCCCTTTGTGCCTCAGAACTCAATTCACAGAGTGAAAGGACTGCAGCACTGCACCTCTGTGTGCTGGCTGATTTAAAAGAGTGTGCATGTCTGCTGAGGTCTGCCTGAAAGCCTTCT